>JABFQA010001162.1:3904-14817 GCA_022817065.1 Probaryconus sp. ZL-2020 | reverse complement strand
TTTTTGGTATCATAATTTGTACTTTTGTTACTACTACGTTTTTAAAATTTTTAATTGCAAATGTTTCTTAATACTTGCTACTCGTAAAATTATATTTTCAAATAAAATAATCTTAAGACTTAAAAGTTTTTCAATAATACACTTTTAGAAAAAAGACAAGAATTTCAATAACAGGAGGTTCGACTGTAAACCAAGAAGTAGCGTGATAATCATACTTTCGTAGCAAGTTTCCTTCAAAATTACAAGAAAAATTATTTACATAATTTTTGGCCTATCATACACATTCTGTGCTAAACCTACTGTGATTACCTAAATATAGTCAATGCAACAAAATGAAATGCTATGTATTTTTCATCAATTAAAGAAAAATCTTAAGCTTTTTTTTTATAATACATCGAGTATCATCACAGAAAATATTTAAATATGTATATATTACTGTCCTAAAATACCATTTGTACATTGGACGATAGTATAACTCAATTACTAATTTGTACATCCGTTGTTGAGTAAATAACTCTTAAAAATAAAGACAAAAAGAGACAAAAAATAAATAAATTCAACATTTAAATTAATCTACCTGCTGTTCACAAATTTTTACGTGACAAACGCACGTAATCTCACAAATATTATTGACGCTTGAACCCAACATGATCGTAGGAGAAGCGTCTTATGGCACGATTTAATGGCAAGCTACAAGTAATTATAAAATATTTCTTTTTAATTTAAATATTGTTGCACGTCGATGGCCATTATTACTATTATCTCATTTAAAACATTATCAAATGTAAAAATTTGTACACGTGTTTTTGTTTTCAAATCAATAAAGCAAATATAAAAAAAAAGAGATTTTTGAAAGATTGATCGTTTGAGTTTCATTGAAATTGTTTGGCCATCGATGGCGAGTACTTGAGATCTATTGACTCATAATCAGTGATTAGAGGCGAACTCGGAAACGGAGTCAGGGCTTTGGTCAGATTTGGGCGGTTCTTGAACAATGACCAAAGGCAGTGTAAGCGGAACAGAAGAGGTCTCACCTGGGAGTGAGTCGGTTGACGCCATCGTTGGCTGCGGAACCTCCAGAACGTCTTCACAAGCCTCTTCGTTCAATGTTTGTAACGCTCCACAAATCATTTGATCTTCTAGAGTTACCTACAAAAGAAATAAATTTATCAGAAAATTGATTGTCTTGTATTTTCTTTTCCTTTTTCACCTAACGGAACTTATAATGACAAGTTTGTCTTTGCAATTCTCGATACGAATGACTCTTTTTTTTATAAAAGTCTTCGTGCCATTCACAATGAAGAAAAGAGTAGGAAATAATGCTAATCAAATTAACATATTTAACATACAATGCTAAAAAATGTCAACAGTAAACACGGCAATCTACGTTTCAATTTAATTACCATCTTTAAACAAAAGTACTGTTATCATTTTTTTTTCAAATACTCACTTGAAACTATTTCCAAAAATTAGTTGCATTAAATCCAAAATTATTGGTATAAAAAATTATACTAGTTTTTGATAAACATAATTGAAGTGAAAAAGAACACTTTACCTGTTTCTCCATAATCGAGTGTTTAGTTGAGTCTCTTCTGATTGATGCCCCATCTGTTCTTGAAGTTATTTTATTCTCTTCAATGATCATTGGAACTCTTGGTGCTGACGACTGAGTTGTAAGATGTTCTGAAGAAAAAAGCAGGTAACATTTTATTTGTTAACTACGAAATTGGAAATTGCCAATGAACTTTGGCTAAAACGCTAAAAATATAACTACAAACCTTTTCTCGCATTTTGATCTGGTCCTACAGTGAACCTTACGCTTCTTAAACTTTCGTCGTGAGTGGAAAATGTCGTGAGTTCTTGTTCTCTTAATGATACAAGAACCATACGAAATATTTCCCAGTCTCCAAATGACATTTTAAGTACGTTTTTAAGTTCCACGAGATCACAGTGGAGGAGGACTTTGCCATTAATATTATTTTCCTTAATGATACTTTTGTAAGTTTGCAGCATGTTTGGATTGAGATCTTCGATTTTGTCCAGTAAATCACAGAGGCTGTTTACTGTTAAGCACGTTAATTTTGTTTCAAGAATTTCATTCTGAAAACATGGCATTAATAGTTAATTAATGTGTCTTTATTAAATCTGATTAACAAAAAAAAAAAAAAAAAAGAATGAATAATAATTACTGGTAATGTTGTAGTAGCGGAAAGTGGTTTTGGAATCGTTTCAATCGGCGGAATTTGCGGCCAGCGCAAATCAAATGGTGGCTGATAAGTCCAAACAGAGGGCGGTGGTGGAGGAGGCAGAGCTTTGCTGTGCCTATGTGGTTTCTGGGGAAAAACATTTCTGTTGTGTCCCCAAGCCTGGTCTCCAGCACCACCCCATGGCATTGATTTATAAATATTAGACACGTCTTCTTCCAAACTCTGTTGTTCTTCCTTTATCTTTTTCTTAATATATGGATCAAGATTAATCGTGAACGGTAGAAAAATTTTCATATCGCTCACGAGTAAACTTGATCTGTGGAACGTTAGAAAAACGTCCAATTTTCTTTCATCTCTGTCCATCTCAAGAAGTGGTTGCACGTCTTTTAGTACTGGAATTTGGGGTCTTACTCTGAACAAACAAAAATTAAGTTACTCATTTCACCATGTGTTGTTTTTCAGTCACATATTTTACCAAAGGATATACTTACTTGTCGTAAAGACTTTTTAAAGACATAGAATCATCCAAAGTTTCTTCACAAGTGTCGTAATGAAGTATCATCCATGACGTTCTGAAAGGCCACTGTTCAGTAATGTTTATCCAACTGGCAAGATGATACCAGTTGAAATCTATCTGGAATGCTTTCAACAACCTACCTAAAGTAAAAAAAACACACGCATTTTTATAACAATGTTAATAACGATGGAACAAAAATTATTCAATGAAATTATCATAAAATTTACCAGTGACATAAACAACATTCATCAAACGTCTCATACTTCTGGGATTGACATCACTGAAATAATCATCAGTGAGTAACATTTTGTTCAGGTCGTGTGCGCCTGTAAGTCGATTTAAATTGCTTCCTATGCTACTGGCAATGGACTCACTCAGGCGCAGTTTTCTGCTACCTTTCCTACTCGGTGGCTTTAGTTTCTCGTTACTATTTGTCATCATGACTCCAGATTCTGTGCTCAGTCTCCGATTGGAAATCGACTGGTGCAAGGCGTTGGACGCGGTGTAATTAACGCTCTCCTCGGCCTCCGTCCACGTGGCTTTTTTACTGTGATGCGCAGTCTGTTGCGCAACCTTGACTTTTCGTAGGCCGCTATTTTGCAAGTAGAATGGCAGGTGCACCATGTTCCTCAAGTAATCATGGCCACCGATGTTTGACTCGGTGAAGAGTCGACGACTATTTACTTCTACTGCCTGTTAGAATTCAATCAAGATTAATTTTGTTATAAAATGCGTTCAAAAATAAACATCGTATAAAAAATATATGAATTTACCTTAGCAATGATATGAGGATCGATAGCTAAAATAACTACAAAAGGATAACCGTTATCACTAAATAGCGCTTGTATGGCATCCAATACAAGCAAAACTTTATCTTGTTCACAACTATCAAGGCCATCGACTATCACTACTAATCTACTTTTTTGTGATGTGAAACTGTTTAGGCACTTAATCTGCAAAAAAAAAAAAAAATATGAACATTGATTTTCTTGGATTCTCGTGGAAAAGAAGAAAATATTTTTAAGTAACTTTATATATACAGCGTCATACCATTTCAGTCATGAGATGAACTTCGCTTCTCAATGTTTGTATAAAACCTTCACTTTTTAAAGATTCAAGTTTCGATATACTACGTTGTAGATGTCTTCTCTGAGAAAAGACAAGCGCTTTGAGAGTTCTACTCCAAGTGTATAAATTTGCTATTATACTTATGGCTATAAGTAAAGCAACGGTGATCATTATTATGTGCGCGGTTACTTCCTCAATTACGTGACTAAAAATTAATTTAATTACAATGAAATTAATTTCGTAACATAACAATGTATTGCACGAATTATCCAAATTTGTTTATGAAATAAACTTTTGAAACTTCAACTACGTATAAAATATGACTTACTTTTCATTGGGCAAATCAATAACATAAACCGTAAGAACAGACACGCCGACGAGGAAACTGCACAGGCAAAATTCAAAGATGACAACGTAGGGCAGACAACATAAATGACGCCATTTCCATGTGGTAGTAGTTTTGGCGACTTTTGGCCTAAAAGCTCGATACAAGCGAGTCGAAAACGAGCCAAAATCATTCTCGATGGAATCGTATAATGAACCAATGATTTGCACAATGGCGTTCTCTCCGCCAGTCGTTGTACCAACTCTTGTCTGTTCGGTGAAATAGAACTTTATTGGCTGGATGTTCACAGTTTCAGTGAGTGTGCCTGGTGGATGGCAAAAGATCACTTGGAGCAAAAGCTTCAAAGAATTGAGCTTCGTTGTGAGGGCTACAGAGAATGTGTAAGGCCAGCCCCAATCGTATCTGAAATAATTATATTTCTGATTGCAATAAACATAATCAATTTCGAACACTCTTTCTTTTATATATATATATATGTATATATAAAAAATGCCTTACCTTTTATAAGCATACCATATCAAAGCAAGTACAATATAAACAACTACTACTATGCTGACACCAATTGTGAGTCCTGTAATCCATGATTGTACAACCAAACCAAGAGTCACTCCAATTAACAATGAAATGTGTGTGACGACTATAAAAAGCAGGGAAGAGAATTTAAAAGTTGGATCCAAAGAAGGTCTTGCAAAGTTCTTCATTTCATCTGAAAATGTGTAAACAGGAATTAATATCTCGGTCTTTCTTTCTTCGATAATTATTGATACTTGAAACACAACGAACCTCGTAATTTTTCTAATAAAAATGATTTCCCAGAACCCCATTTCGCATAAAGTCCCACGGTTATGGGAGTCGAAAGTGAGGGCTCGCTAAGAATGTCCGCCAAAGAACTACTGTACAAATCATAACCGAGCATATTTTCGTTGTCTTCATTTGTGTTCAAACGACCTGAAATTTTCATAAATTTTATTAATATATTTACTAAAGAGATGGTACTTCGATGAAACCTAATAATTTGATGAAATAGGACTTACGTGCGCCATAAATTTGTCCTATGATAGTTTTCGGATGATTAACGTCAATGTTGTACGGCGTTTCACCTTGTTTGTTAGGTCTGTATAGTAACTGGCTATTTTTTGGATTCCTTAAAAGTATCTCGACCATTCCCTTCGATCTGGCGCGCATCGCGATGTGCAGCACCGTGTCGCCTTTCTTGTCAGTTGCCGTGACTTTTGCTTTTTTATCTAAGAGTAATTGCACGATTTCCGCGTTTCGTGACCTGACCGCGCGCAGCAACGGCGTATCGCCGTCCTTCGTCGCAATCTCCAGGTCTGGATTCGCGTTAAGAAGTAGTTTAACTATTGGTACATTGCCTTTTTCCACTGCTATGTAAATTGCGGTTTTGCGGTCCTGCAAATAATTTATAAAATTAAACAATTCTTAAGAGGATTTAATTTTTCTTATGTACAATGTAGATTGCAAAAGGAAATCCTACAAACCTTGCCCGCAATATCGACGTCCACATACTTTTTTAAAAGTAATTCCACGATTCCCTTATATCCCCCCTTGACTGCATGAATTAAATTGGTATCACCAGATTTGTCTTGAATATTGATATAAGCACCAGCGTTCAATAATGCGTTGGCAATCTCGTAAAAACCCTCACGACACGCTATCGCCAACGCAGTACACCCGTCCTTATCGAGTGCATTCACATTGGGCTTATATTCGAGCAAAAGTAAAACCACTTCAACATGGTTACCAAGAGTTGCAACCAGCAATGAAGTCCAAGAATACTGTAAAAAAGAAATTTTACAAATTAATATTATAAATGAATATTAATTAAAGAAATAATTTAATTTGTTTACTATTTTTTTTTTTTATATAATAGTAATTCACTTTACGTCAATGAAATCTTAAAAATAAACTGTTAATAATCAGTTTGAAAATAACATTGTTTGTTAATATTTCTGACGTCAAGAATTGAGTGCAAATATATTTGTTAATGGAGTAAAAATATTATCTTCCTGTTGTTTGTACTGAGAAACGGTTTACTAAATTCGTCATCCAAATACATAAATTGTTTCATAGTTGGTTCGCATAATTTAAACTGCATTACGTTATTGTAATTTACTATTCCATTAATCTGCTTGAAAACCTTTATCGCGGGAACAATAGAATAAGTTCCTTTGAAAGTTGTAAAACTTTTTACGACGCCTTTTTATAGTTATGGCAATTACATTATGCAAGATCAAACAAAATGTAATTGTGTACAGTATGTACTGGTAATAAAACAATATACTGTTCGTTCGTAATGATTTTTGATTCCTTTGATAAAAAAAAAATGTTGAAAATAAAAAAAAAATACGTAGAAAATTACCATTCCAGGAGTGTCCACTGAAGCGCCAGCTTTTAAAAGTGTATCAACTATTTCTACATTGCCTTTTCTAGCGGCCCATACGAGAGCCGTCGTTCCATACTGAAACAAAATAATAAAATGCATTAAACCCTTTCGTTCATTTTGTACGTATCTTGAAAAGCTTAATTTATCAGAAGTTTTTATGATTATTGTAATTAACGTTGGAACTACTGGATAAAATTAACACTTTTTTCGCATCTAAATTTCAATTAAATGTCCTTACCTTATCGACAACATTGACTTTAGCACCATGAGCAAGAAGTTCTTTGACGATTTCCGTATAGCCTCTGCCAGCTGCCCAGAGCAATGATGATATGTGATAATTGCCATGGGCACTGACATCAACACCCTTTGACAAGAGTAACGTCACCGTGGGCGTCTTTCCTTTGTACGTCGCCCACATAAGTGCCGACCATCCACCCTTAAAAAAGAAAAAAAAAAAAAACCTTCCTAAACATTCATTCTATGATTGTAAATCATCATTTAAAAAAATGAAGCTCAAGTTAGCAGACTGAGCAAACATACAAGCAAAAGATTTGTTCATTTGCTTACTGTAAATCATCATTTACTTATTGTTTAAATAAATATTATAACTAATTTTTATTCCAGTCTGTTGGATTCAGTCTGCTGACTTGATCCTCGTTGAAAAAAAAATGTCTCTTCATGATATTTACAACGTCACGGTGTTCGAGATTGGCACCATGTTCGAGCAATTCCATGCAAATGTCTGTGTAGCCCTCTTTTGCCGCGAACAACAAAGCCGTCCAATTGTCCTGAAATTGTTAAACAAAATAACGATTAAAGGAAACGCAATTCATTACGTTGTTACATCATTTTGTAATCAAGTCAAGTATTTTAAATCGACTGATTATGTAAATGATCGATCGTTCAATTTGTGGATACCAAAGTGAACGAGACGCAGAGGCATTTAAATTCCACGTTACATAACACGGTTACAGCATTGGGTTCGTTTAACTTACGGAGTCTTCGGCATTGACATCGGCCCCATGGTTGATGAGCTCACGGACGAAGCGTATTTTTCCTTTGCTGGCAGCGAATATGAGCGCTGTGCTTCCATTCTAAACGTTTACCAAGAAATTTACAATTATGAATTGACGTCACAATGTCCTACGTCAATTGTTTCGTCCACAATTGAATCCAGTGCTTTTCAATGGACTCGTGCATGCCACTTTCAACAAGCAACGTTTAAGATCATTGGTATAAGATAATAGGAAACTTGTTTTTAGAAATGATTGAAACAAATTAAGTATAAGCATTGGCGTTTAATTGTGGACGAGGGATGTTTTGTTTAAAAGTTTGATAAAGATTTTAGTGAAATGAAAGGAAAAGAAATTATATTAAAATACCTCGTCACGATCATCGATTTGCACTCGTTTATTTTCCAAGAAGGTCGTGAGACCAGCGAGGTTGTCGTCACCAATATAATTTACGAGTGTGCGGTAACACAATGATATCATCGATTCGGTCCGATGCAAAGTCTGAAAAAAGAGAGATTTTTGAAAATGTTGTTACATCGGGTACCTTTCATTAGCGCTGTTACGCCTCTCCCAAAAGTTTCACATTTAGAAGAAAATCGAGCAAAAAATGATTCTTTGTTAAGTATCTCAATTTCTAGCAAAAAGGTAACGCAATTAAAAAACGTATGTAACATCTATTAAAAGACCGCTAGAAATTATTCGAACAAATTCAGCTGACATGCATTACTTTCAATTGTCTCATGATTTTTGGTACAAAGTAATTGTCAGTAATCAAAAAAGAAAAAAATCCAAACGATCAAAAGCGCAACAATTTCATATGTATCAAAGCAGTTGTGTCTTCTGAAACCAAAATTTGTTTCATTTTCACATGTTGCGGTTGTGTTGCCAGAGGCGATGTCGAGTCCAAAACTTTATTAGTAACAACTGGAAAATTTATGTCCTAGTTGTCGCTTTAATAATTCCTGCAAACAAGCCTTGGCGGTGTCGTATATACAAGCGCAGAGATAATAAAATGTACGATAAGCAAAGAGCGAGAAAGTACGAAATAAAACTTATTGAAAAAAAAAAATAAAGGCTGAAAATCACAAGGCTCTGGTCGTGGACTTACGCGAATTTTCTTATTCGGGCTGATTCTCTGTTTTTTTGCTTTGCCACGACACAAATTGCTGTTCGTGTGTGACATCGAGAGTTAAGTGCGTTCCCTAAACCTACTTCGCTGACTTGAAAATCACAACGATGTACATTTAGTACAATGTACAATTAGCAGAGTTTACCTAATCACGCTCGCATTTTTATGTACAACTTTTTTTTTTTATTTTATTCTTGGTGTTAGATTGCAAAAATCACGTTCATGAAATTTCACTAATTGATTTTCAACGAGTTTCAATTTGGATAAGTAATCATTTGATCCCGATCAAAATTCATTGATAATCTTTGAAACTCCATGTAACATTAAACATTCTATTATTTCAGAAATTAATTTGGTCAAGGTCACAGTTAATATCATCTAATCTAAAACAAGAAAAAAAAAAGAACTTCATTCGTAACACTATTATTTTAATGACTGGCGCAATCCAACGTGCGTTTATGAACTATCATTAAAAGACTACTGCTTCTTCTTAAGCGATCTGAAATGCTACATCAGCGTATCGTAAAAGAATTCTGATACTTGAATTGCGCCATTTGATTTTATTATTTTCTTTTTTCGCACACAGTAATTAATACGATTAGTAGATTGCAAACAATGTAACTCTTGTTCCTATTTCAATTCGTCTTTTATTTCAGTTTCAGATTTCTTTTATTCCTCAATTCTATTTAAGTAAAATTCCAAGAAAAACTCTCGCTTGTCGTAAAAAGATCTGAAACTAAAAGCTCATTTTCCTTTATTTCCTGGCAATACCACGATGTCATTAAAAATTATATATAATCTAAATGAAAAATAACCGTCAGCGTAGAGCTTCATACACCAGAAAATATTGGATAAATTTGATTATTCATCTCATAGTAAGTACTCAAAAACTGCTCTTAAAAGTAGATTAGATTAAGTTTATTAATTCTATATTCGCTGCAGTGAGAAGTGTGTATAAACATCATAAAAAGCGATTAGCGGATAAGATGGAGCATGAGTACAGATCGTGACTAACCGCCTGGGAATGCCTTCGAATGCCGAAGCTGAATTTACGTGCGGAACCGTCTGAGGGAGCGGAGAAGGTGAACGAGGGTACGTGGATATGCGGTAGATGATGATGATGATGGTGGTGGTGGCTGTTAAAATGATAAAGGTTCCGGCTGTCATCGAATGGCGACGAAGAGCTTCCTTCCCGGGACCAGTCGGCCTGCTTTCCTTCTGGGATCTGTAGACGTAAGAAGGGCAACTTCTGAGGTTGCCATCGACTTCCTCTACGTCTCTCCAGACTCTCTCTGGTCCGGGAAACGTCCTCCTCCGACAGATTGAAAAGAGTGGCCGATCGCCTGATGCCAGTCATCTCTGGCATTTCCGGAAATATACCAGCGATGCTCGGCGCGATGCTACAACAAATCGCCATGTTCGTAATGCTCGCCCTTCTGGAATCGTACCTTCCATTTCTCAATGGACTCAATTCAATTCCAGGACTAAAGCTCTCGTCGGCTTTTACGTCAGACTCCTCCTGACTGCTCGACGGTGATCTGATTTTTATGACAGGAAGTGTTCTCCTGCGTTGGGATGGAAAGATTACTCCAATTTCTGTTTTCTCTGCCTCTAGTTTGGAAGCAGATGGTTGGCCACTTACTGACGGTGTTGCAGAATCTACGATCTCATTTGATTTTTTAGAACCACTCTCCGTTGATTCTGGGACAACTTCCACGTCTATTTCCACCTCCACCTTTACGTTGTCATCCTCGATGCTGAAACTGACCTCGGGCATTTTAGCCTTAAGCTCAACATCGCTGACCCCATGAGTTGGCGAAAGAAATTTTTCAACGGCAACAGCACCATCTTGAACATCGTCTTTCACCTTCCTTTCCGTTTCCCCAAGGTCACTTTTGTCTTCAGACTCGTCTTTACCTTTCTCATCTTCGACCTTTGTCTTGGGTTCTTCTTTCGAGAGACCCCCATTCCCTTCAACTCCACTTGAACCTGTTTGATTTTTGTCTTCCGCACTGTCCTCCTCGTCCACGCTTCGTCGAAAATACAACGAGGCAATCCTGCCACGTTCTGATTTGGCCTCGTGATTCTTCATCGCACATTTTCCGATTAAACTTCAAAGGACTGACGCGCGTCAAAAGGCTTGTTCTTCGCTGCAAGGAGAATGACGTTAGCCACTTGATTTTTTTTTTGTTTTGTTTGTTTGTTTTTTTTTTTTTTTTTTTTTTATAC
>JABFQA010001161.1:0-14819 GCA_022817065.1 Probaryconus sp. ZL-2020 | reverse complement strand
ATAGTTAACCGGTTGAGTGTTCTGAAATTGCTTATAATTTTTCACATTTTCTTTTTAAGAATTAAACATTTTCTTCTGTCAAATCCTAATCCTTTTCCTACAAAAGGATCGTTCAGCGAACGTCTCTAAAATTTTGCAGAGTTTTGTGGACGATTTAATAATGTTTAAAATGTTTTCTGTTCAGTTAAAAATTTGATATAATTGAAAAATAAATTGAAAAATAAAAAAAAAATGCATTCATTAAATGGGTCAAGTGGCGTGAATTTTTCCCTCCGCGACATCTGCAATGCCGTACAACATACATACCGGGCGCTCGCTCTGTGTTTCCGCCATAACTTTTTCTTATAAATTCAACATTTTACGAACGACAGTAACATATCGTGCATTACATACGGCATAACTTGGTGGAATATTTCTTAGTACGTGTTTCATATACGACTCTTATATACGCCTTTTTCTTTATTTATGTGGCCTATCAAATTTACACCCAACAAAATTTTTCCTATAATAACTTGCTTCTTTTACTCTTCCCTTTTTTTTTTTTTTTTTTTTATTTTTTCATTATATTCTACATTTACATTCATAAATTTGTCATTCTTTCATTTCTTTGAGAAATTTGGTGTTATTACAATATAATAACGATCTGCAAAAATCTTGAATAAGTCAATGTCTGACTATATCAAGGGCTATTCTACTTAATCTCGATCTTCCTTGAAAAAAAGCATCTTTTTTATAATAAAAACAGATCATTTGCCAATAAATGTTGGTGGGGAAAAATATCATAGAAAAAAGTATCGAGAATCCATAAAAAGAAATTTATAGATGGCACTGTTGAATTATCGATCAACTAATTTCAAAAGTGTATTACGAATCATATTTACCAAGAAAGTAGATCTGAAAGTTTCATATCGTACATTTTTAAATATAACAAAAATGTATTACAATTGTAATTAATGTTAATAAATTTCGTTATATTATTATATTATTTTAATAAAATGAATGTATCGAACGATCATGATCATGAATATTTGAAATATATAATAATTCTATAAAATATGTAATAATAAATTCTGCATTATTATTATTCTTATTATTGCTGATTAATAGTGGCTTTAACATGAAATATTATAGTTCACTTAATAGAGAATTCAATTTTCATCGAAAATTAAATACAATAATCATGTTGTTACATTGCCATACTTTGATCCTTAAAACGAAACGAATTTCAGTCAGCATAATTTGGAGTTGATTGTTCAAAATTCGTGAATGTTACACATTCAGCATGTAACATAATGTAATTATCCTTTGATTTCAGTTTCCTATCATGATTTATAATGAAAATTTTAATAAAATCTGCGAAATAATTATAAAATACGATTTTTACAAAATCTATGCAGCAAAAAACTTTAATTCATTTTCAATCTGGAAATTGTAATTGTTATTTATCAAGAAACATTAAATTTCAAAAGCAAATTGTAATTAAACATATAAACAAATGTATACAAAGTTTAATTAAAACGTAGTTTAAAAAAAAAAAAATGCAAATAGGAATTTCAAATTATTTTTATAGCGATTTTGTTTGTTTGTTAATAAAAAGTATTTTAAAAAAGAACTAATATTTAATACTTCTTTCTTCTTTTTGATTGCAGGTATACGGTAGAAAACATTGAAAAAACAAACGGAATAGTATCAGAGTTGAGGATAAACCAGGCGGTGCATTCTGACCGCGGAGAATACACGTGCGTGGCCGGTAACGCTTACGGGCACGATACTGCGAGCATCAATCTGCTGGTCCAGGAGCCGCCGAATTTTCCACGAAATTTGCACGTGGTCGAGCAAGGCAGTCGCTCGATACGCCTCGCCTGGGAGTCGCCCTCGGGCAACTCCGATCCTTTGAGTCCTGACTCGCCTATCACCAACTACATCGTCCAGTACAAAAAAGTCTTGGGTAACTTAACGAAATTTCCACTTTATTTTATTATAGTTCAGTTCAGTTATTCGCTAAACAATTTTAGCAGCTAATCAACAATTTGTTAACTCGAAGAAGTAAATAACAACACAATTTGTAATATTCGCTTTATTAATTAAATGATTACTTCGAAAAAAAAAGAAAAAATTGTTCCCATGAAGAACGTTTAAAAAATCGTTGAAAATCAACGTTGGAACATTTCAGGCATATTGAAAAATTGCTTAAGGGAAAAATATAAAATTCATATTAATCGTCGAGGCTTTCTCATTCACGTGGTATCATAATCGTGTACAATTCATCAGAAAAGTAAGCTAATCCATCATTTTATTGGTATCAAGCGGGTTTCGTAGCAAACAAAACTAATCCATCTCTTTAACGTTGTCTTATGTGTTACTTTTACACGTCGGTGTATTATCGATTTTTTGCATTTCCCATAATAACGCACGTTTGCTAAGATTGATGCACGGCTATGACTGATGAGCTGCGATGCACCAATCAGGGTCATAAGCTCCAATGGAGGTATAGATTTAAAGTTTATCTACCTTCCAACTATTTTTCAATTACGTTCAATTTTTCTTTAACCATCGTACAATACATAGCCCATACAATTTACTTCGTAATATGATTATCATATGATAATATTTTCAAAATATTTTCAAATGTTTATTATGTAATTAAATTCTGTATAATTTTACCATCGTTTTATTTTTGGTTGTATCTTACAGATGTGTGGCACGAACACAATACTCAGAAAGTTGTCTCGGGTGATAGCACATTTGCTTTGATGTCACCTCTGGAACCAGCTACGACTTATCATTTTCGTGTTTTTGCTAAAAATCATCTTGGAACTTCAGATTCCAGTAACGTTCTCCAGGTGAGGACAATTTAATTTCTTGATGTTAAAAATAATTTTTTACAAATGAAATAATTTCCTTTTTTTTTTTCAATTTTTCATTTCAAGGTTCAAACTGATGGAGAAATCCCAGGTGGTCCCCCAGTGCAGGTCATTGTCGAGGCCACTGGTCCCCAGCAATTAAAAATTACTTGGCATCCACCAGAGAGGTCTCTTTGGAATGGAGAATTATTGGGATACACGATCATTTACACTAACATTGGGTAAAAATGATTACTATTGTAGTATACAATGCTATCGTCTAATCTCCGTTATTAAACAATCATCTAATATCCGATAATACAATCTCATGAAATCCTTATCGGAATCACATCAACAACAATTGAGGTTGCGTTACAATCCCCACAGTAATAAAATCCAAAATACACTTCCTTTTATTGAAACGTCCACTAACATCCTGGGATATACCCCCCCATACCCCTTAACCCTTTTTAAAGAGACAATAACTTTCATTTCGTGATTCATATTCAGAGTGGAGAAATTTTTATTTCCATCTTTTTTTTTGTTGTTTTGTTCCTTTTTTGTTTCCTTTTATTTTCTTCCTACAACGATATATATCCGTCTTTGTGTCCCATTCTTTTCCCTCCTTTTTATTATTCGTGCTCAAAAATAGCGGGATTTTACGATTTAGTTGAACTTTTAGCATCGTCGAATAACATAATAACGTGAGCTTTTATAGGAGCAGCGATCAAGTAACCAACACGACTCGCGTCGGCATCACCGGCAACAGCGACGGTTCCTACGATTATCGTCTATCTGGCTTACGCAAATACACAAAGTACAGCATCGTTGTAAAAGCGTTCAATAGCAAAGGCGACGGCCCCGGTTCTGATCCAGTAATAGCGCAAACCCATGAAGATGGTATGTATTTTTACGAGCAGAAGAGAACAGAAGAAGACGAGCATTTATATGAAAAGTTAATGACCAAAGGGGCGTGGGGAGGTGAAATCATTCCCCTTCTCCTCTCGTTAAAAAGTTTTCGAGATTCACTTCTCGGCGTTCGCACCTTCGGGTTCCTTTTATTGACCGCAATATTATTTTCCAATTCAAATGAATTACCAACGATTTTCATTTTAACAGCCTTCAACTTCTTCTTCTTCTTCTTCTTGGTGTTCTCTTTTTTAATTTTTTTTATTAGCGACATAAAAAAATTTCTTTTTCATTGACGTTCAGTTATAACATTACCTGCCCCAGGTGGCAGCACTTGATGCATCGATACAACCATATATACCCTACGCTAACATGTACTCTAGGATAATTGTATGCAATATTTGATGTAGCAATTCGCCTGGCAAACGCAAACAGCTTCCTGCCGGCGAAGGCGCCCGGTGTAAATCGAATGCTAATATTTGCGATCTTCGGTCGTTTGTTGCAGTTCCAAGCGCACCGCCGCAGAACGTGGCCTGCACTGCCCTGAGCGGCGAGACCATTCAGATCACCTGGAAGCCACCGCCGGTGGACAAAGTTCACGGGGTGATCCAGGGTTATAAGCTGTTGTACGAGGCAACTGGCAGCAACGAGTTCCAGGGCTCGCCGGAAACAAAAGTCACTCACGCGCTCAGCACAATACTCCAGAACCTTAATCCGTACACTAACTACACCGTCCAAGTTTTGGCGCGCACCAGAGCCGGCGATGGAGTTACTAGTAACCTAGTTTCCTGTACCACCGAGGAGACTGGTGAGTGCGCGTCCAAGAACAACTTCAAGTTTCTGCGGTTTTGCAAATTTCAACTTCGCTGTGATGACTTTTAGTTTGGGATCGTCGTGGCCTCGTTGTTTGGAGTTGTTGAATTCGGGGTTGAATTTAAATGGGAATTAACGTGGAATTTTAATCGCGCTGTTTTTTTTTTTGGGGGAAAAAAATTGATTGATTGAATTTTGATTCGTTAAATCATTGTTCGTTGAAAATCAATTTTCAATGTTCTCTTTTAAGTAGCAGTTAATGAATTTGTACTTGACAAAAGTTTGTATTGGGAAAAGATTGTTTTACTGTAAAAGATTTGGCAGAGCAATTTTTGTTTTTGTTTTGTTTTAGATTTAAAGCTTGTGTTTTAGTGAACATAAAGTGTAGGGAAATATCGTAATCGAAAACTGAAACAAAGTGGAGCCGAGGAAAGAAGGATCGATAATAATGCCGACACATAACATGCAGGGAAATAGCTTATCAGAATCTTTTGAATTCCATTGTGGTTTGAAATCGACAGGAGGATGCGCCGGCTTGTTCCATATCCGTTTTATGATTGCAGTTAGAACGCAATCAACGTAACAACAATTTACAAACAAAAAAAAATGGAAAAAAGAAACACATTTTCCAACACACAATCATCATTTGCATGCGCATGAAATAATTTGTATCTATTTAGATCGTGAAAATCATCAATTAAAAATTTTCTTGATATTTTAGATTTCAATAGATTTCGATTGTAACTCAAAAAAATGAGCCATCTTTATTCGTTGCAATTGCATAAAATCCGATTTCTCTTTCCACACAAAAATTCGACCGATCCTTCTTTTCCGGAAAAATGAAATTTAATCGACGATCCGATAATTCATTGTTAAATAAAGATGGAGTTTGCAGTTGAACAAGCCTTGAAATAAATATGGAATAAGAGGAGCGAGTGCACTTTATCGAAAATTGAAATGCAGTTCCAGACGCGCCCGAGAGAATCAAGTCTGTGGCCAGCTCGGAGAATGCGGTTGTCATATCCTGGCTGCCGCCGCGTCGCCCCAACGGAGTCCTCACCAAGTACAACGTTTATATCCGGGTCTTGGAGCAGGGCCAAGAAATAAGAACCATCGAGGGTTCGGAACGGGCTCAGAATCTGCACTACGACGCGATGGGACTCAAGCAGCACGAGACGTACGAAGCCTGGGTTACGGCCTCAACCAAAATAGGACAAGGAACGAGCACGCCTGTTATCAAATTTCAAACCTCCGGCACAAGTCAGTACGATCAATATTATTAATATTATTATTATCAGAGAAAGAGAAAGTGGAACGTCATATTTGCGCCACGCTCGAGAGTATCGCTTACAAAATATATCGCATTCTCGTTGCGAATTCCACTCGTTTTTGATTCACTCGTTCATGATAATTTCTTTCAAAAATATCTGTTAATGAGATTTTATTCTTTTTTTTTTTTTTTTTTGTATTCATCAAAACTTTGATTGCAAAAAAAAAAAATCCTCGCAATTTGAAATGAATTGAATCTTCGTCATTAACATGCAACATTAAAATTTCATCCTCCTCATAGTTTCCTCCCGAGAGAAATATTGTGAAAAATTCCGTTCAATTCTGTTCCGTAATATCCTTAATAATGATGATAAAAAATGATACCATAAGAGCGTTAGCTCGTCAATTTAATTCGCGTAGATGAAAATGCGTTAGCGTGTGTGTATATAAAGTTTGAAAGGTTGAACAAGTACGTAAAATACCTTCGCACATATTATACGTGGAATTTTGTACCGTTAGAGTGAGGCGAAATATAAAGAGTGAGAGAGAGAATATAGTGTGCAGAAACTTCGTTAGCGCTGCAAATGCCTTCGACGTTGGTTCTTGAATTTCTCGTTGTTATCAGTTCCAGCGGCAATCATTTCGTTCGGCCGACCGACCGTGGTGCCCTGGAAAGTTGACGTGAGTTTCGCTTGTCTCACCGTTGGCATTCCGCGTCCATCGGTAGAATGGCGCCTCGCCGGAGTCAAATTGCAAAAGCAACAACACAGGTTTGTACGTTTTCTTCAGGAATCAAGTTCAATTAACTTATTACTTCTACATCAAAATAAAATTAGAGACGATAAAAAAAAAAAAAAAAGAAAAGATATATTCCCATTTAAAGGCGGGGTAAATTGGATAGTTTTTTATTTTGTAATTAATTTCATTTTCATTTCAGATACGACATTGGACAAGACAACAGTCTCATCATGAAAAACGTTCAAAGGAGCCACGAAGGAAATTATTCGTGCCTTACCAGAAACACGTATGGTTCTGACGAAATCATCTATACCCTCCATGTTCAAGGTACTTGAACTTTAATGAAACAATATTTTTTTATTCCGTGAAATTTCTATATAAAATGTTGCAAAGTAGGGGAGTTTGCATTTTTTTTCCAACGGAATTTTTAATTACTTAATTACTTGCACAATTAACGACCTGAACCTATTATTTTTTTACTCCTCTTCTTTATTTTTAAGACACGGTAAAAATGAACAGCGTTCGATTTACTGGACTCGCGGCAATCAAATGTAATTTCAATAAATGTCGACATTTTTATTGAAATACATTTCTCGTAGCTGTGTGTTACGTACGAAGTGACCTAATATCGAATATCCTTTTTTTTTTCACGACGTTGTAAAACTCGAAATATCTCAGTCTGTGTAATTTCATAAAAATTCTTCTGATAATAATGCCATTGTTCAATAATAATATCGCGGTTTAATTTTTCAGTTAATTTTGCGTTTACTTTCAATGAAATATTTTAATAATATTTCAAATTTTTTTCCCGGACTCACCGACTCTTTCTTTTTTCTTCGACTAAAATTAATACCGTCAGAAAGCTTTCTTTTAGACATTCCATTAATTACGATTACGTAATGAATTACCATTTTTAACATATTACAAATTTCCTTCATTTATGACAGTTTTGTTACCTGCCTGTAATAAATGAAACCTTTCTTTTTAATGACTCCACAATTGCGTCACAATTTTTTCCTCCTTTAAACAAAAGAAGACAAGTTCTCTCGTTAAACATCATTTCCTGAGACAATAAAAGAAACTTTTCTTTTTAAAAACAGTTTTATTGAAATTGACTAATTTCCTCAGTTCCGCCGACCCCACCGACTTTGCTGGCAACTGGTACAACAAACGATGCCGTGCAACTACGTTGGACTCAGGGTGACACCGGTGGTGCGCCAATTAAAGGATTCCTCCTGGCGTATCGACGAGAACACGCGGAGTGGGAGGAAGTCATGCTGGAACGAAGGGCGACGAGTCATCTTTTGGACGGACTCCAATGCGGCACCAACTACCAATTCACCCTGGCTGCGTTCAACAAAATTGGCAGTGGCAGCGCAAGTAAAGTGGAGAACGCCAGGACCAAGGGCAACAAACCCATTGCACCAGCTAAACAATATCTCATTCGAACGAATCTCACTTCGATCATGCTGGAATTGGCTTCTTGGCAAGACGGTGGTTGTCCATTGTTGTATTTCGTTGTCGAGTACAGGAGGTATCCCGGCGACTGGCTTTTAGGTAAGAATTCTTTTGGCTTTTAAAAATATTCTAAATAAATTTGTAATTTACCATTGTTTTTTTTTTTTTTTTTTTTTTTCGAAACTAATTCATGTACAATGTACAACTAAAATAAAAATCAGAGGATCGTAAAATAATGTTGTATTATAAAGTGGCTTGTGTCTGAGCGTTTCCTCGGTTGAAATAATAACAGCGGAAATGCTTTTGCAGTGTCGAATAATGTGGCGCCGCAATCGAGATTTCCCATCGTCGATTTGGATAGTGGCACCAGTTACGAACTGAGAATCACGGCTTACAATAACGCCGGCCCGACCCAGGCGGAATATCTGTTCAGCACTTTAACACCCAACGGAAATACCAGGATGCAGGAAGGACCGCCGCAGGAAACTGGCGAAACTCCATTGTATCTCGACGCCCACGTCCTGGCGCCGAGCGTTATTTCGCTACTCGCTGTCATACTCGCGGTCTTTGGCGTTTGCTTTTGTCTCAGAACACGTGAGTTTGCTTTTTTATTATCAACTAGAAACTACACTTTATCAACTGCCTTAAAAATAATTTCCTGAATTATATATATATATATGGCGTTCATTTATATTTTTAACACTTTTAGAAAAGATTGTTTAACAATCAAATTCATTTACAAAAGATCTACAAATTGAACTTTAATTTATAACAGTAAATTTGAAAAGTTATTCTAAAGTTAATGTTTTTTGTTATTAAAAGTTACATTATTATGTTTTTTCCTTTTCACTAAAATGAAAATAAAATATTTGTGATTTGTAACATAATTGTACTGGGTAAATATAAGCACGATTGCTTTTGCAATAACTGGGGCAAAGAAATTGCGAAACACGATTGTAAAAAAACATAAAATACAGCATAAGTAAATATTTTATATACATAATCAATAGTCTCGCGAAAATATTGTCGAATAACGTGTTTGAGTTTAATTTATTATGTACAGGTTTTTTTTGTGATTCTGTTTTTTCGCCCATTATTAATTTTTTTGCAAACTGTTTGCAATTTTTGCTCAGAAATAATGTATGCGTTGCTCTGAATTCATGTTCGGTCCGTACATTCAAAAGCGTCATAATTATGCGAACAACCAGCAAATGTTCAATTTCATTATCGACATAAATGACGCATCCATCAAATTCTATTTCGCTAAATAATTACTTCGTCAAATGGAAATGTATCAATTTCTAAATAGAGACACCTGCAATTTTCCGATGTTGTGCAGTTTGTGGCATATTGCAAAAAAAAAAAAATTAAAGGCCAATAGATTAATGCTATACTCAGACTTGTATAATTAAAAGCATGAAACACTGTGATTTAAAATTACCAAAAAATAAAATGTTTGCAAAAATCAGCAAACTAAAAAGACTTGAAATAAATTAACACTTTGAGTCGTATAAATTCTCTAAAAAATACGCATTGATATTTTCCAGCGATTTTTAGTGTTACTAGAGTTATGGCGAAATAAAAAAAAAAAATGTTTCTCAGTTTGTTGCAAAGTGACTTTTGTTCGTGGAGGCTGAAAGGTTGAAAAATTAATGAAATTGCACATTAGCAGAAAAGCAGGGTGGAAATAATATTAACGGACAGTATCGCTCGTAAATGTTTTTACTGGCATTTTTTCATCGTCAAAGTAATTATCAAATATTAACTTCACGGGGTTGAAAGCGGGCGAGCGTTATAAAATAATTCAGTCGTGTGATCCAGTTAAAATGAATTTATAGATGAAATAAAATCGCTCCTAAATGTAACACTTGTTTCCAATCGAAAAATTGTTCCGACAAACGCGTCACGCGACTTTTGAAGTCAAACCATTGCCAGATGAAACAACGTTACATGTAAAAATATTTGACCACACTAAATTGTACCTTTTCGCTCTTTATTATCGTATTTAATTTATTGATCGACCATACGATTTCATTTATTAATAATAAATTCGGGCTGCTGACCCGGTTTGAAACACATTATAAATAAATTATTGGAAATCCCAATATACATATGTGAATAGTACATATATATATATATATGTGTGCAGTTAGCAAATTATAGGGTATAATAAAACGGTCAAAATAATGGCGATCAAAGAGGACAGGAAATGAGAATTAGTTCTTGAATTTTCAACTCAGAACGTTAGAAATTCAATAAACGAGAAGAATTTGAAATTGTGAAATTGTTGGATCTGGACCAATCTATTTACAAATCTTTACTTCCAATTATTGTTTACCGGAAATATAAAAATTTTAAACGAAACAGAACCATTTTTGTTTTTTGTTCGCAAATAATTTTTCGTCCAGTATGTCTAATCTATTCTGAGAATCAGAAATTTATGTCGTTAATCCGTCTCGGATGCAAAATAAGTGACCCAGATAAACCTAGCTGCTGTTGTGGGCATTAAGTCATAATGAATATAAATGTTTGCTTGACATAACCGCCCGCCGTTGTAACTTTGCCGCATACGCTCTGGCATGGATTAAAGGGTCTTTGCATTTCAGAGGCATTTCCGTCTTTAAACTTCGGAACAAAAAAAAAAAAAAAAAAAAAAAAAAAAAAAACAAAAGGGAACTGTTTAGAAATGTCACTAAAATGCAAACTTTCTCCCTTTTTCTTTTTTCCGCGTGTCACGAATTTTTTGCATTCTATTGTAAATAAATTTCTCCCAAATAAAGCAGGACGAAAGTTATGTTTTTATAACGCGAGAGAAAAAAAAAAAATTGGGTGATTTAGAGATTCAAAAATGCAAAACTTTGGCCATTAATTGACAAAATTACATCTTACGTAATTAGATTGCAACAGCAGTTCTCAGTGAGTTGCATTTGAAAATAAACGCAGCTCAGTAAACCAATAATTTGAGCCCGTTAAATAAGCGCACTTTTCATTTGGCTTGTAAACTGGTATGAAAAATTCAGCTCGCGCGATATTTGTTTGTTTAATTCACGACAATTTATCGTTAAAAATACACACCGAACGGAGTTATAAAAAGCCATGCAATTTTATATTCGTAATAAATCGAAGAGAAACAGGAAATATATCCCCCGCGCTCAGAGTCCGCCCCACTTGTACAATGGAGTGTCTAAATATCGAGGAAGCGTACTCCAATTACCGCACGAAAGTGCCCTCCAGCAAGTTCGTACTGCTATTCAAGAGCTTGTACTATCCGACTACCTGAGAAAATTCCGGTCAATATTTAACAAGTCTGATTATGAATGTTAAGTTTACCATTAAAACGAAACACATTGACGAGGACAAAAAATGGAAAGGGGGACGCAAAGTGGAAAATCAATAGAAAGCGAATTTCATTTGTGGCTATTGCGATACGCAAAAAGTAAATGTCAAGCTAACTTTGTTGCAACGCTGTGAAACTTTTATACAGATATTTCAACAAGTTTTCATGAAAATGTTTGTTTATCATGAACCAAATGTTCTTCAAGTATTTTTTTTTTTTTTTTTTTAATTGAATTGAATCACGATGCCATTAAAAAAATTAGAGTGGTACAAAGTGGGGTAATTTGGTGTAAAGTTATTATCAATGAATGGAACTACTTTGACGCGAAACCTTTGATATTTTATTCATTGCCTGTAATACGGAACTGGATCGTGTTCTAATCCACACATAATTAATTGCGAAATCCTATGTGGTAGATCCTGTGCGCACTGGGACGACAAACGATCCGAATTCACAAAGGCAAGCGGCTCTGGAGAACAAGCACAACATGGAACAACGAGAGCAGTACTACGCTACGGTTCGCAAGCCTGGTCAGCAGTCTCCCTGCAGAGAGGTGAGCGCCCTGGAACGCATACCAGAATATTCAGAAGACATTTATCCTTACGCGACGTTCCATCTGCCCGAGCAGGAAAATCTCTCGGCCAATCCAATTCGACAGGCCTATTTCTACGAGAGGAGCGAAACCATGCTTCAAGGGGCTCAGGTGAGTTATGCCTGAAATCGTGGGAATTACAACTACACTCTCTCTCTCTCTCTATTACGACCCTTCGAAACCCCATCCCACGAATTTATCTTACCCCGATGAATATTCAATCATGACGTTTGGCCATTGAGAATTTCATTCCTTTTCATCTGCATTTATGCAACTTCGTGCAGCCGGTGAAATTATTTGGAGAAGCACGAAATTAGAACTTTTATAATAGCATTTGCATCGAAAACGAAGGTGGCGGGGGGGGAGAGGACACTCGTGAATATCGAGGCGACATCTAGATGTGAAATGAAAACGGTTTCTTAATCAATCAAAGATTTAATTTATCATGATTATTTGATACACCAGATGGTGCTACTAACTGGGTTACATCAGAGAGCTCAATTAAAGTGAACACAATTTGCATTTACATTCATTGCTTCGTAATCAGACATCAGATGGCACGAGAAATTCATTGAGTCATCCGAAGGATTATGGTGTCATTGTGATGTTCGACAAATTTTTTTTTTTTTTTTTTTTTTTTTGCGCCGAAACGTTAAAAAAAAAAAAGGAGAAAGAAAGATGAAGTCATAATTGGTTTTTAAAGGGTAGGTTTTATCGCAAGATATTCAAGCGTAAAATACACAGATTAAATTCGAAGAACCATTTCCTTGCGATAGGAGCCTGATGACACGGTATTGAATAATGTTACGTCAGTGTACGAGTATTTGCTCTGCGGAATGATCGGCGTTATCGATTACATCCTTAACCCATGTTATTTTAAATGGGTTAACGAGATAGATAAGCTCGATAATTCGTGGCGCAGGATATGAAAGCAGACATGGAAATGATAACGCCTTACAAAAATTAAACTGCCATTTGTAGTGGTTTTGGCATTAATTTCTAATTATCCGGATTTCAATTCCCCAGCGAGCGTTTGACGTAAAATTTAAATCAGATGTGTCTGACTGAGTTTATTTATATTTCACTTTTCTCCCTTTAATTTCTTGATAATTAAATTTCAGAGAATAACACACACACACACACACACACACTGTTCAAAGTTCGAGTAATCCGTAAAATTTTGTTTCAATTGTTCGTTAATAACTTTGGGAGTTTTTTTTTTCCTTTTTAGTAACATATAAAATATTTAAACGCTTTTGATACATAATTTCCAACTCTCCAAACAGAAAGTTGTTGTAAAACTTTGCAATATCTACATGGTATTAATAAACTGCGCTCAAGTTTATATATTCAACTTTAGCAAAATTACATTAAGCAAGTTTCAAGTTTATTTTTGCGTCAATTAGCGGATATGCTCGGTGAGTTTTGAATTATCTCGCGTGCTTGAAATTACCAATGACGTTGTTGTGTATTTCCTATTATCATTGTTCAAGATAAACGTTTACACTGTAATACAGTACCTGAGAATGTTTTTGTTGGAAGAGCGATAAAATCCCGAACTTTCCCAAAAAGAAAAAGAAAAAGAAAAAAAAAAAATCTGGATACTAGATCCAATTGAAAAATGTTCCCATCTATTTTTGTATTAGGGTCCTTTAGAGTAAATCTTGGCAAGTGATTCATAAGATTACTAAATCTTATGAATTTTTCAGTGCGATGTGGACCAGTACACGAAAGTGCGCGGCAGAACCCGTCGCAAGTCCAAGTCATTCAAGTCGGAATCCGAGGAGTACGACACCCTGGGTTCCGATAGCGACACCGAGGTTGGAACGAGTAGCCGTACCGAGTCATCGAATCACTTGGACGACTCAGGGCCAACCTCGATAATGGGCCGCTCGCCTGGACCCAATTCGGGGCATCGTGGACGTGAGCAGCGGTTAGCCCTTGTTCCCAGGCCGGTTCATCATAGTAAGTTAGTATTCGGTTTTCTGTGTCGCGCGGCTCGCTCCTTTCATCATTTCTCGACTAATCGAAAACATTTTCATTGTCACCCCGACAATTGTCGCGCATTGCAGATGTGCTGTACCACACGCACGAATCAAGTACATCAACCGAGCCGTCACCAATTTCTGAAAGGAAGACCTTTCCTAGACTTGACAAACAGAGGTACCTATTTACCTTTTTTTTTTTTTTTTTTTTGTTTCGTAATCGCCGCCTCATTTCCAATATATATATATATTATCGCTCTCATCCCATTTTTTCAAGCATCCATCTCGCTTTAAAACAAAAAAAAATAAAAATCATTTTTGCGACACATCAGACGCTTTCATAAAACGCTCAGGCTGTTGTAGATGATTAATCACTTTTAGGACAATCGCATCATCTGCACTGTATCATTAACAGCGAACGAGAAAGACAGACCTTCAAAATGTATTTACTTTCTCGTTTACTGGATTTTCTAACAGAGTTACAAACATTGTTTAGACACTTTTTAATTTTTATTTCTAGTGAATTACAGATAGATTTTAGACAGTCTTTTAATTATTTTTAATTAAATATTGGTAGCTTCGATCAATAGTTGTTGCATTTTTCTATCCAATCTTTTTCGTCATAGTTTTTAATATCCTGAATGACAATGAGATATTACGATGTTTCATCTAGATGTCAGTAGACCATTTTTGTTAACTCATATATATATTTTTTTGTATTCATTAATTATCAAAAACTACCATTAGCATCTTTTATATTTTTAGTTGGCTACTATTAGAAAAGGATTGCAATTCGATCGCCAAAACGTCAAGCTCTTTCATTTAGTACTGTGTAAAGCATACATTAAAAAAAAAAAAAAAAAAAAATACATACA
>JABFQA010001160.1:0-14822 GCA_022817065.1 Probaryconus sp. ZL-2020 | reverse complement strand
TTTTTTTATTAAAACCACAAAGTGTCCTAAATCAATAACGTAACGGAGTAATTTCAAAAATCTGTTAGAGATAAGCGAAGTGCAGTGACGTGGTATAGAACGACTCCAAAACACAGCAGTACTCGAACTGAAAATTCAAAGTCGAGGCGATCGTCGACGGCGACAGTCACTCGATCGCGTTAATTTTGTTTCGAGCGCCAATAGCTTCGGCACTGGCGAAGGTGGGAGAGAGCTTCTGATAAGGTTTTATCTCGACTAGCAGAATGGTCGCACGTATACGAATGATCAGTTGCGAGTCCCAGGTGTCGCAGACAAGAGACTTGACGGTCGTTCTCTTTTAAAGGGAAACCCTTGAGTTTTTCAAGCCCTTCGCGTTTCCGTCAGTCCGAAAGTGCAGGTCTAATCGGCAAAAGAACGAGTGCACGCGGAGGATAAAAAGACCGGCCAGAATTTCATTGTGGCTCGAGTTTTTAATTTGACGCTTTAGCGACGATTAAAAGTGCCCGAGTCTCGAGAGGAGTTTAGGTGAGAAGGAAACGGAACTTGGCGGAGTCGAGGCCGCCAAGAGTGATTTACTGAGGGGATTTTAACAACCAAGGTCACTGTTCTCCATTTTTACAAAGAAGATTTTTTCGACTTTTAAAAGTCTCTGCAAAATAATATAATGGAAATTCGAAAGTATTTTATATACCTTTGTTGGATTTGAAATTTTTTGTAGACCATTGTAGATTTTTGTTGAAGCTCGACAACTTTTATATTTCCTTTTTTGTTTAGCGAGAGGAGTAAAATGAAATTTCACGATAAACATACGATAGTTAATTAATTTGCGAAAATGAAAGACTATGCTTTAGATTGCGAATAAAATTTATTTAAAACATAGCAAGGAGGTTCAAGAGTGGAAGTAGCGATTAAAGATGAAAAAGTATAAGTTACAAAGTCAAGTAATAGACTGACAAAAATAAACATCTTCCGAACTAATGGAATCATATGTATGTATACGCTGTATAATATTGTATCTTCAACTTACGAGACGCAGCAGCGCGGCCCGACTGGAGGTACTGGCAACAGTAAATATTTAACTACGTAACTGTATATACAATGTGTTTCTTAACTCAAATGAATAGTTCTTCCTCGCTAATATTTGAAAGAGTAAACAACAGCGCGTTCGCTCGTCTGATCGTCTCGTCATCAGATTTTGATAGCTCGTTATATTTATTATGTAGATGAATTATATTCACGAATTTTCACCCGGAAATCATTTTTTAATGATTTTACCTTACGCTTCGCAATGATAATAACAATAATTGTCAAAGCGAGCTTTTGATACGGTAACGTCAGCTTTTTCATTATTTTATTAGTTTTGGAAATTTGAAATCATTCGCGTTATATATCCTTTGCTTTTTAATTCGACAATTTATTCAGAATGATAATAATTTTGAGATGGTATTCAATTTTCATCCTATAACATTTTTCAATAAATACACAACGGTGATTATTGAAAATTCGTACATTTAAAATGTAATTATAAACACGCTTCAATATAAATCGTTTAACGTATCAAATAATAAATTATTCAATATGTCGATTACATTTGTTTTCAATAAATTTTCATCGACACGAATTTCATTCGGCAAAAGAACACTTTCGCAAAGGCCATCTTGTAAATTTTAAACCAAGTATTGCGAAACAAACTCCTCTTATTTTATCCTCGTTCCACAAGATTGCAGTTCTCTCATAAACCGTCAATAAAAACAAACTATCCGTCCCAAACGATCGGAACAATTACAAAGCTGAATAATAATGGAAGATAAATGATGAGAAGTTGCGCGAAAAGTGAAAGAAATTTTCGCCAAGGTTCTCGGAGAACAGTACCGGGAACAAAGAAATCTCTCTTGGCAAACTTTGGGACGGGAAATCTGGGGCGCAGACACTGCGGCGGGAATAAGGCGGGGGCGGGGGAGAGGGGGGGTTAGCGAATAGGAGGACGATGTTAAGAAATGATAGTGCGTGGCCCTTTCCGTCCCACCCCTCGCCCGAACATCAACTTCCTGTTCCTTTTGCGCAGCATCTTCGTGCCCTCGTCTCGCACCTGCACACGCCGAGTTTCTAATTAAACTTGAACTTTTAATTGACTCATTCTGAAGCAGTGCCTTAAGAAAAGAACATATACGCGTGCGAATACCCGAGTGTCGCGCTGCCTCGAGATGGATGGAGCGATCTTCCATTTCTAACTGCAGTTAGATGAAAAAGGATTAAAATTACGAACAAATGCTTTTGTTGTTGTTACAAAGATGAGAGACACTTGCGCGACGATTCATTTATCTTTACGGGAGGGCTTTATTTTCACGGTGTATTTCTGTTAAACGAAACTTTAAGTTCCGGTTAAAAGGAAAAGTGAGCTTGTTAAAAGGAGGTGGTTTTAATTAATTTCAAAATGTCAATGTCTGCTTCGACGATAAGTAGATTTTTCTTTTTAATCGGTAAAAGTTCTCTTTTTTTTTTATTTTTCTTTTTTCTTTTGACTCAACGCACGTACGACATTATCTTTTCATTTATGTAGTCTGGACTACATAATATCTAATCTTGTGTAAACGTTAGGTTGAAAAATCTATGACTGTAAACGAATCCGTTATCGACGAAACGAATATCGGTAGATATTATTAGATGGAATCAACTTTATCTATTTGGCTGGGGAATTTTCTGTCATAATCATCGCGTTCGCCAAAATTAAAATTAGTATCAACATTGACTTACGTAACGTTAAGTGTTCATTTGCTGAACCAACTAAAACACGGTTTCATGATACAAAATTTTTTATTAACTTCAAATATTTGTCGGAAAAAACGAGCGGTGTATTTTTAAATCTGATGTACAAATAACAAAATTGATTGCATTGATAACACATCTATGTATTATTTCTTTCAATAATCGTTCACAATGAAATAAGTACGGCAAATACAATTCTCTTTACTTTCAAATCAAAACCATTTCGAATCGTATGAAATTGTCTTATTTTGCAATTAAGCAAACAAAAACATTTCGTTGTGTTTAATTATTTGGTTAGGATTTTTACGATTAAATGTAGTGTTTTTTTTTAAATTCTTCGTATTTATGTTCAAATATCAAAAAGTCTTCGTCAATATTCGTTTTGTGTAAGTGAAGGTTAAAATTTCACTGTACCAAAATCAATCCTTTTTCATGCTTATAAAAAAAGGTTTAGAACAAAAATACCGACGTTAATGAAAAATGAATTTTCTTTTTTCCAGATGTGGAATCAGTTCAACTAATTGGTAGGATCAGTCAGAAACAAGAAAAACTCATCAAAATCGCTGAAAGCTGCAAGATTGGGATCGTGGCGTGGATTTTTTGTGTTTTAGAGTGGTGGTTCGTAAAAATCGAACATCCGTGGAATTTGATTCGTTCGCGTTTGTCTCGAAATCCAGAGTGACGGATTCAAAGGGTAAGATATTTGTCGTGGTAAGAAGGCTCGGCCTTTGTTTTCGGGTGTGATATACGCGAGTGTGTGCCAGCAGCAACGCCGTTTGGAGGTCGTTGGCCTTCAAACGAAATTCGCGTGAACCCTGTCGTCGACAAAGCTCAAGTCGGCGGCGCAGGTGGAGAGGCACCGTAAGACGGTCGTCGCCGCTCGAATCCCAATGAAAATGTTACAATCACTCAATGCCCTGGCGAGCAAAATTTCGCCGGGCTCACCCACGGACAGCAATGCCAACAAAATGCATGTGCATAACAATAACAACAATGTAACCCACTCGTCGCATCCATACCTCAAGAAGATGGCTCAAACGTCGCAGGAATCGCAGTCCAGTAACAGCGATCAAAAGGAAAACACGTGAGTCTTTCATTGTTTCACAATTTTTTCATGCGTCTGCAGTTCTCAACGATTACTATCACCGAAAATTCAAAATTTATAAAAAAAAATAAATAGATATTTAAAAATATAGTAAACATCATTGTAAATTTTAAAATTACTTCACTATTTTTGTCTTAACAACTGCAGTAAAGGTATTATAGTTAAAGATATCTACAAGGTTTTCATGTATTCTGAATTTTCGGTGATAATAATCGTTGAGAACTTCAGACACATGGTTTTTCTTGAAGCATGATCTTTAAACGTGATCCTGATAAACAAATTCTTCGGAAACTCTTAAGTGAAAAGGTTTCGTTTTTCCAAAGAAGGAATAAGAAATGTTATCGTGATCCTTATTTTTAAAATAAATTGAGCATGAAATAATTAGTCGATTTAGTACGATATAAAAGATGATCAGGAAAATTAATCGACGCAATTCATGCAGCACTTTGAATTAAGCGAAGTGTACCTAAGCGGTTTAGAGCATTTATGGTTATAAACATAAAATTTAAGGACGGCATAGTAGTTAGGTAATGTGATATTCAATAAATATTCAATTTTAATGCCAAGCAAATGTGATTTAAGAAAAAGTTACACGTTAGTGCTAATGGTCACGCGATCCCGCATGTAATATTATTCGACAGTGCTTTATTTCATATTTACGGCACAATGCTTAATGGCACATTACCAATAATTGATTATCATGTGCAAAAGACCGGGGAACATTAATATTCAATGTCAAAAACTGTATTAATTAATTAAAATAAAAGAGATGGTAAACATAATCGATATTTAAAAATAGAGAGCGCAAAAAAAAAGAATAAATAATCGTTTCGAGATAATGGTCTCATGTTTAATTCATAATTTTTAAAAAATGCATAATATTAATTAAATCTTCCATGCATAAAATTAGCATTATATTCGCCGTTTTGTAAATCGTGGTAAAACTATTTTTTAAATTAAAACAGAAATATTGTCTTTATTAATTTAAACTTTAATAAACATTGAATTGTATTACTGATATTACTTTTATTTTAAAGTTGAATAATATCGTAAAATTTAAATCCAACTAATTTTATTGAAATTGTTTTTTTTTTCTTCGCTTGTTCGATAATAACAATTTTTTCTATAATGACGTTCATGAAAAAGTACACTTTTTTATTCCGAAATAAAAAAAAATTTATTATGCTATTTTATTGTTTATGTTTTAATAAAAAAATGTATGCTAATAAAAAATTGTATAATGAAGTGATAAGAATATTTGAGAAAATCTACAGTCGTGTTACAGCGGAGCATATGTCAATTTTATGCGTGCATTAAAGAAATGTGATACATCGTATTTATGAGCATTGAAATGTTTTAGTTTAAAAACGTGCCCAGATACATATTTCATATCCTTTATATATATATTTTTTTTATATGTCAATTTATACATACATATATCGCGAGTTTTTTTTAATTTATGAAAAGAAGTTTGCTTTACGAACATATAAAATTAATGTGTATTTATTATGAAATCATTTATTCCGTTATGAAATTTCCACCAAGCCGTGAAAGCTCAACTGAAAAACGAACTTCGTTGACATAAATTTCGATCCCTAAGAGAAATTATTTTTACAATATTATTTCACTGACAATTGCGTGCAATTAAAGCCGTGTACGTTAGAACGTAAAGTACCCAGTGTCGCATTGTCTACAGCGAAATGAATTTGTTGCGCAATTGAAGACAACTGGCATTTAAGCTACCGGTGAATTTGGGTACAAGGGTGCAAGCCGTATGGGCGCATATTGTAGCAACGTCGAGCCAGGGTGGAACAATAACGGCTGGAACCAAGACAGACAGAAAGAGAGGAAGATAAAGAGGTAAAAGGGATTTCAAGTAGAATTCCTCTGCGTTCCTTTGTAAAGATATCTTACATCGGAACATGTGAGCAAGTTATTCCAAACCCCTCCTCTGGCTTTCTGTCCCTTTCTTTCTGTCTGTAATGAAGAAAGGGCCTGGTGTCAGAGCCATTTTCTTGTTCATTCCCTTCAGACTGACACAGTCTTCTTTTGTGATGTAAATTTTCAATGGTAGAAATTGCCATACCGTCAGTAAAACAAATAAACATAACTAACATAGTCGAAATAATGTTCGTAAACGATGATAAAGGGTTGTTTACTCGACGAATTTCACTGTATATAAATAAACGTAAACTTGACTTTTTCAATGAACTCGTGTTATCATTAGAGGTTGCATCAAAACGAATGAAATGCGCGCGAAATATACATTCGCAGAAAATCCGCGGAGTCTATAAAAAATCTGCGCTTCGTGAAATGAAATCTGAAAAATTAAAGCGCGTTACGCGGCCCGGAGGTGGTACAATGCATCCCCGTGGAAGGAAATACGACTCAATTTGTAAAGCCGCAACAAAAGTACGTGACAATACTAAACGTACGTGCCTCGCGCTTCTACGGCAAAAAGGAGCTTTCGCCGGCACTTCTAGACCCGACGAATACATATTTATACATGCGCGTGCTGCAGCGTGCATGTAGTGTGCATTACGTACAAAAGCAAAGAAGAGGCGCGCTTGACGGGATTTCGAATGCATTCGTATTTGTTGGATTTGTCAGATTCCTTCGACGACGTGCTTCTTGAATCCACTTTAAGAGGATAAGCGCGAATATAAGCGCGAGCTTTTGATTTGCAATGCTCTCGCCCAGATTTTTATCGACTGCTTTTCGATGCTACTTGCGTTGTCTCAAACAACCCTCAAACGTTATGCCGCATCGAAAATTGCGCGAAGGTTTTTGGCCGCTTGAAATATTGCCAGAAACGAAAGCTCGTGCAATTCGCCAAGACTTGATAAAGTGTACACTTTTTTTTTTTCTTTCAAACGTAGCAGTCGGAATTGTACGAGAGCCGATATACGTCATCGCAGGACAATTAGCGTCGGGGATAAATAGCTGAAGTCCCAATCACATGCTAATGCGATTGGATTTTCTCTTGTCCTTGCCAAGGGTGGAACATGAGCTGATCTATTCCAATTCAACCAATCAAAACTGTTATTCACGCTAAACTTCATTCGTAATTAACCATTAACAGTCAATCGACTGTTGCCCGTATGCATTGCAAATGTTGTTGATGCAATTATCCAAATATTGTCCTATTTTTTTTTCTTGGTTACCTAAGGTAATTATTAATCCGTTGCAATTGTTTGAATAAATTATAATTAAACGTATATTTCGATAAACGAGATTTATTAATTAACGGGAATCGACGATTTTAACGTTATTAATTGTGCTGGGGATAACAAAATTTCAGAGAGATTTTTGCTAAAGGAAATATTTTTACGCTTAAAATATAACTGATTTAAACTGCACTCCGACAACGTTTTATCAAATTCCTATCTAATCTGAATCACTGATAATGCTCTTTAAAGGCTTGAGTTAATAAAGATTAGTTCAACTGAAATGCCACGTAATGTATGACAAAGTTCTTCGTCGTAAAATTGTGCCTTATTTCGTTTTTAAAATCATTTCTAAAATGATAATAATGATAATAAAAAGTTATTGTTTGACGTAAATGTAAATGCGCGAAGTTCGAGTGTAATTGAGGATAATGTGGGAGAAGAATGAAACGTTTGAAAGCAAATAGCTTTAATGATAAACAAATGATTTGTCGTCGTTGCGTGGCCATCAACAGGATTTATCACAAATGATTCCATTGTTAGCATTTATATTCAATGGCGCGGCCGGACTCGCATTGGCGAGAATCGTACTATTTTCATGCGGAGGTTTTATTGTGTTTCTCGCGTTGTGTATCGAAAGTAGTCCCCCGATCATGCACGTTACGCCACCGGGAAGCAAAAAGCCATGAAAACGTTGAAATGTGCGGCCGTTTTCGCTCTATCCGCTTTCACGAAAATTAAACCTATATTGATATTGCTACAAAAAGCTTTTGATGCTTCCTTTCCTACCGTAAGTGGATCAGCGTGGCCGATGTTGTCGAAAGCAAGCCAACAAAATGGCGCAAGTCGTCTAACAATGCAATCCAATCGAAGATTTCGCCAAAAGTCAACGCCAGAAATCGACTCTATCTAAAATGAAAGTCACGCTCGCGTCACGAACAACGACGAGACAAAAATCCCTGGCTAATGCCAAATAATACTTTATTCCTGATGCCACGGACTCCTCCCAGTAAATTTTCTTTTTAACTTCATGGAGTTAATTGTTTCAAATTTAAAGAACTCGCTTTTGAGTGAAAAATCGATACTGGTTTTCTATTGTTTTATTTTTTTTTTTTCATTTTATTCTTTTGAATTTATCTGATATCACATAATCGCATTATTTATTGCGAAATCTACATTATAAATTGTAACAAGTCAGAAACCAATCTTAATCTATGTTGGAAAATACGATAACAAACTGTCAGATTTGCCAAAATTTTGCAAATATTTCCTGGCATAACCATAATTTCTAAGCTTGTTGCAGTGGATTAATAATGAAGGGCATTGAATGGCACCAATGAAAATTGCCGAGCGCAAGTATGAGTGTATCATGGGGCTACAATGTTCGTGTATCAATGAGGATGATAGATCGGCTCGAAAGTTTCAGGCAGGACATTAATAACGGCGTCCTTCATGAGCACCGCTGTTGATCATGAGCGATCGGAAGCTCGTCGGAAAACCCTCTCGTCTCGTCCCCTAAATGACGCGCTATTGTGCCAAAACTTCGACATTCAATAGAAATCAACAATTTAGAAAATTCACTCAAAAATAAATTTTCAAATGAAATAAAAAAGAAAAACATTCGATATAATTCAAACTGCGTCAATGAAAATGCATTTAGAAATAAAACAAAGATAAAAGGTAAAATGAAAAGTAAAGAAAAATAAACTGAACATTTTTCTGCCTGAATAATGCAGACTATTAACTGCGCAATTTCCTTCTTTGGCAATTATCTGAGCGTTAAATTTTCGTTTGCCAGGACGAGTTGCGGAATTTCCATTTGTTTGATTTTATTGCTTTCGCGTGTCTACTTCAGACATTCATTTTCATTATCATCGTGAGATCCTTGCTCTGCAATTGAAGGACGAAGAACGGAATCTCGTCACTATCGTGGCGAAAGCCTTTCAATGACGCGCCGTGGCAAATAATCCCACTTGTACGATAAGAAAGTCGTGCCCGCGTGTTTGGCCAACTGCCTTTAAATAATATACCTTTATAACGCAACGTGGAAAGAGTTAATTAAATGAGGAAATAGAGTTACAAAGCTTCCGCGAAAGTACAAAGATGCGCTTTCAGACTTTTCTTTATCGCAATAAAGCTTTCGCAGAAGAAAAGACAATGAACAGGTTTTCAGGTTAATGAACGACGGATGCACTCGAAAAGAGATTCCGTCCAAAAAAAAGCCGAAGCAATTTCATTAAAGCAACTTAAGTAACACGGAATTATTTTTTTGGACCACACAAAAATCATTGTCAGAATTATATATACTGGAAATTTAATTAACGGACGTAACTTTTTAATATATTATTTACAATATTTCTAAATGAAATACAAAAATTATTCAAAGCCCATAATCGTGTTATAGCGATAAAGGTAACGTTAAACTTTATTTCATGAACACGGTTTTATTAATACCTTGACGTTTCAGTCAAGCATCGTCTAAGATAATAAATAATCGTGAACGTTGGATAATGTTATTGATGGATTACCAAATCCACATCTATGCATCACGCGACTGTCTTCCGGTCTGAATAACTCAATAAAAATTGCCGATAAACGTACCACTTTGTTCTATCTGTATTCTCTAAATTCCGACGTATAACCGCGTAAAAACGGACGTAAGAAAAGAACTCTCGAGCACGCAATATCGCGATGCTATTGGTCTGCGGGATTATGAAAGCACTGTCAAAAAAATATTCGATCGCCGTAATCGCCCAGTACCAGGTTTATCTTTCTTTTCCCAAGAAACGCGGTCCCTTTCACGAGCCCCGATCACGCGAGTGAATCCCAGAAAATTCTAAACAAACGCCTTCATTTACCCGAGTCAGTTATTTCTCTATTATTTGCTCGCGTAATCAATACGTCTCTTATCAAACATCAAGCAGACGAGATAATTGTGCTGAAAAAATGTTACTTCACTCAACTTACACACAGATTGTAGATTATTAAATTTTATTATACATCGTAAATAATAATATATTGTTGAATTGTTATTAACATCTTTATTTGGTAAAATGTTTTAAAGGCATTAAAACATTGTAATTAACGTAAAAATAACATTTCCTAATTGAAGTAACAAAATTCAAATCGTTCTGTAAATCCAAAGTTTATGCCAATGCAATTTGCGATAAAAACCGTCTGCTCGATGATAATAAGTGTTGCCTTTTTATGAAATAACTGTTAGTGAACGATTACGAAGAATTGGTGCGATATTGAGTGGATTTTACTGCGGCATGAAATGTATAGAATAAGTATTAATCGAAATTTATGATTGTTCGAATGGCGGAGAGTATTTTTAGCGCGAAGCATTAAACTACGTTTCCTAATAAAACGAGCGGATGATTGAAAGAAGACTTGTTGAATGTTTATAAAAGGAATCGCCTTAGTTTACAAAAATTACTCGACCTTTTTACGACTGCCAAACATATATGTATTTTTTTTGGGATCCAAGAATAAAATTTTTCTGCATAACATTTTTCTCCTCCATTCAGAGATGAAATAATTATGTCATACATGCACGAGTACGTCTTTTTCATATACGAACATATCTTTCTTTGAATTTCAGTATGAATAGATAGATGTTTTTTCGTCGAAATATTTTAATGTCAGTGCTTGACCTCGTTTCATATAAGTGATCGAATTTCGGTTCGACGATACATCGAAATGGAAATGCATTTCCATTATTATTCTACGTTTTTTTGATTTTTATTGAATCTTGTATAACTAGTTGTAAAAGAAATATGGGAGAAGGGGGGAGGGGGGGGGACCATTGCAAGTTGAAAAGAACGTACTGTCGACAGTTAATGTAGCATTCGATGACATAAGTTACCAATGTACTCCCAAGTCTGACACAATTTGTCTTGCAAATGATTTTTGAGCACGACTGTCGTTCCTCGTTGCGATGAATGGTATTCATTCCAGTCGACTTGCTTGTCAGCTGTGACGCTTTCTGGATATAGAGACAATCATTTTTCAACGTTTGTCATGTACATTTTTTTTTTGCTCTTTGTCAAGAATCGGGGAAACGTATATTCTTTAAAGTGCATTTTGTGTAATAATGACTCATATTCATTTTGTGACAGGAAATAATAGGACGAATTGAAAAAAGTAGAAAAGTGTATTATTCAATTGAACTTGAAAATACTATACGAAGAAAATATAAAGAAAAATTCTGACACACTTGTTATCAATAAAGTGAAATGGTTTTTTCAAATCAAATTTCCTTAATTAATTAACAGAACTATTTCATTAATACTGAACAACGAATTCGAATACGCTTAATTAAGTGTAATGCAGTTTTGAAGTTAATTCGTGAATTTCTATTACTGATAATAATTTGAATAATATTAAATTGTTTTACGTTGTTAGTAATTAATTTAATAACGATATATTAAATCTAATGTTTCGTTATGCACTTAATAACTTAATTATAGTAGATATTATTATGAAATGATTTAAAATGTTTTGCCATAGAACAGTAGTTTATTAGTTAAAATGATCATCGAAAGAACAAAGATTGATTTGGCGTGAAATATGTTATGTTTTTTCTTTTTTTCTTTTTACTTAACTGAGAATTCTAAAAATCAGAAATAACATAAATATGCATATTGGATTGTACGTTCAAGTAAGTCCGTACAAATTGCATTCATAAATCATATCAACTACGATAATTAAAGGTAATAATAAATCGAACGCAAAAAGTCGAAAGGCGCGGCGTTTCATAAATTCACCTCCGAGTATATTATTGAGCCACGCGAGATGAAAATGCGGTAAATATCGAGTCCCTTGTCGTGTAAATCATGAGCTCTGTGTTTTATCATCCTCATCCAATCCCCATTGCCGCTTTATCTGTCCGACAAATGGTCATTCATTTATTCGCAAGAGCCTTTCCGCGAAAAAAAAAGGAACTTATACAATGCATTCGCGCGATCCAAAGTATACAACAACAAAAAAAAACAACTTGTTCTCATATTTTTAAACGCAAATGCAAAAATAAATTTTGCATTTTTTTTTGTTTTCGCTAACCAAAGAAATTCATTCGTCTTACACGAAGAAACAAGGGATCACATTCTTGAGTTTCTTTTTCGCAAATTGTCCAACTTTGTTCATCCGTGGATCGCGGCAAAAGTTTCGCAGTAACATTTATCTTATTGCGTGGCGTCTAATCAAAACGTCCGGCATAACTAACGTCGCGAAGCCTTACGACGAAACTTCGGAACTTGGTCCGAAGTAACGTGAGCTTTCTTTGACCTTTATCGCGTTACCAGAAACAGCGGGCGGTTACAGAGAGATTTTCTGCTTTCGAAAGAGAAAAGGGAGAAGTTCGTTAGCCGTTTTGTCGTATCGCGAAAAAGGGGTCCGAGTTTCGCGCATCGTGTGGCGTGGTAATTAACTCGCCGCTGCTGGAACGCGAATGCATAAACCCGACGCTAAACACCCGCCAGGTGTTTCGGCATGTCGAATGTTGCCAAACTGCGGGAAAGAGGATTTTAACCGCGCGGCCAACGACAAAGCAACGGGAACGTAGTTTCGTTACATACATACGTTTGCCGTCGCTCCGCAAACTGTCGTCACGCTTTTGGACGTTTTCTATAACGAAATCCTTTATAATATGTTACGACTTGTGACGCGATGTTGAGCTTTGAAGAGAAGGGAATGTTGCATAGTTTTTGATCAAAAGTCGACTTTAATCGCCTTGTGTGTTTGAGAATTGGGGCATTTGGATTTGCGCAGAAATAAAAGCAGATTTTGTGGGTATTCATTAGTAAAATAAATTTAACGAAAAATCATTTTCATATGACAAATTGTCAAAGTGTAAATGAGGAATTATTAAAATTTTTGTAAAGGTTTGTAAGACGTGATCATTTTTTAAAGGCTGACGTAAAAAAATCGTATGTATTTAACGATTAACAGTTGAGCTCAAAGGTGATGGTGATTTTTTATTCCCTCTTTGGTAGGTGCTATCGATTTTCTGATTTGGCAAACGAGTTTCAAACAATTAGTTCTTGCATATGTCACATTGACAATTCGTTGAAGCGAGTCGATGAGCTAGCCGGGCTTCGTACAGATGTCGAAAAAGGTTCACTTTTGCTCACGCAAATTGAGCAACGAGCTGGTAAAACAACGAACGCGATCGACAAATTTAGATTGAATTCAATTCTAGAGCGAATGGAATTATCGACGATGAGTCATTAGAATGTTTAACAATTATCGCTCGATGTCGCGCCTGATAAGACATTTCTTTTCCGATTTCTCTTCTTATCGCGACGACACATACGGTGGTTACTTTTTTCATGTTCATTCGTTTACATTAGTTTTTGGTTAAGAGTAAAGTAATAAAAAGTAAAATAATAATTTGAGAAACTATTATTTCGCAATTGTCGATTGTCACGTGGATCTGAAAATTGATGATAAATGATCGAAGCTCGTGACTGTTGTTTTTAGCCAAACAAACTTTCCCATTGTTTGCCCTCGATTTTTCTTTTCACGCGCCCTCCACCTTTTGCTCGATAAATGCTCGAATGGATGCCTCGCACGAAAACTTTCGGAATTCAGGAGAATTTCGAAGGATCGTTACTTCGAACAATAAGAATGTCCATTATTGCAAAATACTGGGTCAAAGTGTGATCGCGATCCATTTTTCTTAACTCCCTCTTGTTTTTTTTTTTTTTTTTTTTTTTTTCTATCGTATTTACGGATGGTAAACAGCACAAAATCCTGGGACAAATGGGTCAAATATGAAAAACGACTGAGACACTCTCGATGATAAACAAAACTTTTTTGCAGCCATTTGTCCGTTGAATTTTATTTGTCGCGCGTTTTATGCAATTTGACTTTTTTCCTTTTCCATAATGAAACGATTGCGATGGAAAAAGTGGGTCACAGTTTTCGACTGCATATTTCCCTGTTATTTCATTTTTTTTTTTTTACAATTTCAAAACATGTTCGCATTTCATATATTGCTGCACATTTCATTCATTTGTACGCCCGTTCTTTTTTGACCAACAAAAAACTTGGAGCCCTCACTCCAAGAGTGTATGGGTTTCTGAAAATGAATTAGTTTTTGCCGTCAGAAAAATTGTAACAAACAATATTCAAATTTAACAAACAGTAATAGAACCTCACTTTTACAACGTTTGCGATTTTTCTTTTGGCAAATTAATTGTTTTCAGAAAGTAAAGAAAATGATGCACTAATTTATACTCATTTAGACCACTATTACAATTAACTTGTTTCCTAGCATTGTCTATCAAAAATATTTATTTGTAAATTTATATTATTACTTCAGAAAATCAAAAATATATCCTTGATACAAAAATCTACTTGTTAGTAATACTTAGGAATTAATAATAACATTGAAACAGTTAAATTTAGTACGATGTTTCATCGATATTTTGTGAAATTACTTTAGTTTATTAGATCTTTTATTTATTTATTTATTTATTGCATCGAAATTCAATAACGTTCTCCTTTCAACGTGCTATTTTAATTATTGCTCATATCATATTTAATTAGTTATTATTTCATGTAACTTGAATTTTGCAATGCATATTTAGTACTGTAATAACATACTAATGTTGGAATATAATTTACTAATGAAAAACATGTTAAAAAATCATTTATGCAAAATTATAATTCATATTTGATTGTTAAAAATTATTTTAGAAGATAATCAAATTGTGCAAATTGTCAATGGAAACAAATAAAATATAGTGTAGTCATATTTTATGACTAAGAGTAATTGA
>JABFQA010001159.1:0-14826 GCA_022817065.1 Probaryconus sp. ZL-2020 | reverse complement strand
ATCAAAAAAAAAAAAAAAAAAAAAAAAAAAAAAAATTGTAACATCCAGCTAATTATGAGAGGAATTTACCAGAAGAGCAATTATTGTCGTCGGCATCATTTTTTATAGACTTTTTAGTTCACGTGAATTACGTAAATATTCATGTTGGAATTATCAAATGAGATCTTAAACAAGATTTAATTTAAGACTCGTGTAAGACCTCATATACGAAAATTGTAACTTATAAAACGTCATGTAATTTACTTTAACTAAAGAAGTTTGCTTATCACCATATCCCCTTTGAAAGTATATTTATTGTGTTGGGAAAATTGAACTCTTCGTCAGTCGCAGGAGGTACGAGTTTAGAAAGTACGTGAAATATTTTGCAGTAAACCACAAGCTCGACTTTCGTTAACGATCTTCAGACTAAGTGACATCGTCTAAAAGGGCATTGCTGGCAAAAGACGTATAAAGCAATGAGGTCGAGCGTTGCCTTAGGCCAACATGAAGCTCGTCTAGGATCTCTTACAATCTCCTGCAATGGATACTCTGTAGAGTCAACTAGATTGGAATTGTCGGTGTCAAAGTATGCCTGTACTTATACAGTGGATCTCGGACTATTTGCCATTTCAAAAGCTGTCTGTCTCAAATTTCGAATTTCAAAATCCCTAGTCCATTTCGCCTAATGCCATCTTATTTTTCAATGCACACTTTTTGTCGTGTGTATATTCAATTCATTTAATTACACTAAACCTTGCAAGTGTTCTCCATTTCAAAAGGCTTTACATCGCATTTGTATTTGCTAAGAAAAAAAGAGCACACAAACAACACTCATTTATAGAAAAGAATAGGCATTTTTCAGCTTAATTAACTGAGTGATGTTACTGTAGATTTGGTCAGACTCGTAGTAACTGAATTTTTATTTTCGTCGAATTTTGCAATTTGGTACAAATTGTTAAGGTTTTTTTTTCTTTTCGCGTTGGTCATTGATGTAGTAAGTAATTTTTTTGATTATTTGTACCTCATAAAATGTGGTCTTAATTTTCTTCGTTCATTGTTTTACAAGAACATTTATCATAAATTATATACTGGTCTCAAGCGTGTGTTTGTCATAAACAATTAAACAAAGATACTCGCCCGGTACAGCTGAAACTAATTTACGATACAATAAATAATACTTTAGCCGTATAAAATTTCTTCGAGCGTGACTGAACCTAACGTTCGAGCAATTATACCCTATTTTAAAACATCTCGGGCAACTCGAAATGATTAAATAAATCATCAATTATCAGTTCGCCATAGAACTATTATAATGAAATTTGCCATTCTATCCGTGGAAACTTTGATTTGTTTTCAACATGAATTAAACTGTAATACTGTTGTTATCGGCGCATTATCAACTTAAAGTCAATTTTAACGCAATTTAATATAAATTTAGCCAATGATTTTACTACTGATTAATGATTCTAGAAAGAAAAAAGTCTTATGGAATGCGAAATTTGACTCGTCGAAATAATCACGGTTTTAATTAGCCACCTGTTCAATTATATCTTTTATAGAGTTGTATTTTTGTATAAATCTTACAACGGCATCGAATTTGCAAATGAAGAATGTTTCATAAATTTCTTCATGGCTGAAATTGATTTACCGTGAAGTTAAATCAATACCTTTATTTTTTAACGAATTTTGAAAGTTTAATTCATTATAATTTTAAAATTCAGTAGTACGAGTCAAGATTCGTCCAGACATTTAGTATATAACAAAATTTTGTTCTATTGAGAAAACCCATAAACGTTCTATTACTAATTTAAATAATAAACAAAACAAAAGACGAATTGTTCCAATGTTGGGGCTTAAGTTATAAATTAACTTGAGTTTACCGTCTCCTTGAGTTTTATCCGGAGTTAGAAGGTAATATTGTGCTAAAGCCACTCGAGGCAATATATCGTCTTGTTTTTCCGTATTATTTCGCGTCAATTGCGTGGCATTCGTCTTAATGCACGACGGATCCCGCACGAAGCTCTGACCATTAAATTTATCCATTGAAAATAATGAGGGACGTATGTTGTATGAAACAACGAAAGGTCTTCGTAATATAACGGAATAAGAGTGAGGCAGAAAGGTCATAACGAAGCAAACTTTCGAGTGGATTCGGTCTTAAAATCGGTAATGCGAAAAGTTTCAACAACTTTCTTCGGCTGTTTCCCATTCATGACGCGCGCAATTTTGTCCTTTTTGTTTTTAAAACTGCCAAGGAAAAAAGCTCAAATTAGAAATCTCAAGTTACGGAAATGACGTTACCCGTCGTCCAACGTTTGATTTCATTTCTTTTCAAGTATTGATGATAGCTTATGTCACTGTTTATGAACTCACTTCAATTTCCTTCTCCGAAAGGAAGGAAAGGTTATTTATTTGTTTATTTGGTTGCATATAGTTACGGGCTCGCGGATGCGTATAATAATGTAACCAAAGTCCACTTGTGTCGAGTGTTTTTCCAGTTTCGCTCCATTCGATTCGGAAAGTATCGATTCGAGAAATTCAAAACGCGTGAATGGTAATGTGCAGCATACATTATCCTTTTCAAATACGTTGGATACGATTGTTAATATTAGAAGGCAATTTTATAAAGATTGTTGTTATCATTTCTCAAAGCTTTGTGGCGAATTTTATCGCAAAGCTTTTTGAGTAACGTTATGTTTATATCAAGATTTTCTCTATGAAAAATATTTTACATATTTTTTGAAAGTTGAATTTTGCCTGCAATATTTTTCATCACTATGCATACCACTTAAGCATAATTTTATCCGCATAAGATATCAGACCAATGTAGACGTCTTATCTGGCTTCCTTAAGTGAAGTACACAGAAAAACATATATAGTCAAATGAGGCAATGATAAGACCGATATAAGAAATTAAAGAAACAATGTAAAGAGAACAAAAAATGCATCAACTTTCAGATTGACCAAAATGATCTGTTTAAATTTAACCCTTCTCCTGATTGTTGGAGTAACGAGTTAGCTGCAGAGTTAATTAAAATCTTTGAGAATAAAATTAAGGGAATTCTTTTTATAAGAAGTCTAAAACAAATGTGATAAAAAAGTTGGTGACATACCAAGTTAAATATATATATTTATTTTCGTCGATAAAACTTAACTTTGACATTAAGCAACAACTGTAATAAAGTCTCGTTTCAATTTCTATCTGGGAAGTTACGTAATCATGCGCGTCAAGCGTATGACAGGACTTTGTCGTTTTATTTAGAGCTCTAAGTCGAGGACCGTGGCTGCATTTGATATGCACGTATACGACTTCAATGAATTTTACAAAGCGCGCTGAAAGCTGGCGTGTAACCGATGGTAAAAACGACTTTTCGCATTACGTAAGGAATTTGAGAATTCAGTAGTCGAAGCCTAAAATCTCCCCAAGTCGTGACTCGACTTTTATTTAAATGTGTAGACCAAGAAACGACGATACTTTTTCGGTTCGTGACGCAAAAAGAGATCGTAGAAAACAACAAGCACGAATACGACCACTGGCCCCGGCTACGCAAAATTAAACGACTTATCTTTCACGAACTCAACATTTTATATTTTTTCGACCACAAATCCCCAAATTATTTCTAGTCAATTTTCGTCTACTTCGAGAATAGCTGCTTTGAATTTCAGTCAAAGTTCTTTGGTCTACTCACCAGGATATTTTAGATAATATTATAATTATAATATCGAAGGAGGAATAAAAAATGCATTAACATTTATGAATATTGATTAGAAAAGAAAAAGAAAATTAAAAAGTGTTGTTTTATGATATTAAAAGATAATGCTGATAAGCAGGATTTATGCAGTCGATATGAAATTGTTAATTAATGATAAAGTTTGCAATTATTAATTCAAAACTCTGTATTGAGTAAATCCGAGTTCATGTTATTCCGTCGATTTTGTGTAGCTGGAGAAAATACACCTAACTATGTCAGAGTGATGAAGAATGTTTGGAGGATGAGTCGAGAGTTAAGAGCAAAAGTCGGAGAAGAATCGTAAACTTTCATTATCTTTATATACGTCGTTAAAGATACAAAAGAGTTGTTTAACAAATTTTCAGCGTCTTTGAACTCGACGAGAGCGAGGTAAAAATGAGATAGGAAGTCAAAATGAGGTTTGCTATTATCTCTGGTATTTACACGGTTTTTCCTATCTTTCCTACCGTAATAAGTAATTTCACAGTAATTGACAGTGCATTACTATTATATTATGTTTAAATTCAACACACCGGTAAAGAATATAATTTTAGTTAAATTATATTGTTTCAAAAGTTTCCAACCGGATAACAAGGATTTCTAACGTGTATTTCGTTATGAAGATTAATTATATGCAAAAATTATAACGCTCGTTGGAAAAATAGAAACGTTATAAAATATGTATATTGTGAAAAGAAATTTATGCACATGTTTCATAAATGATAAACGAAAGGCTATTTAATAAATTCCAGTAAATATGAGATCATATAATTTCAAGGGAAATATACAGTTCTTTAAAAATTATGATCCAAGTCCTTAGATAACTTTATAACTTGAACTATTCATCTCAATGTATTAATTTAAGTTTTTTAAGAGGAATACGATTTAACAAAGTATTTATGTATTATTGACTGCGAACCATAAAAAATAAAAGCACATAAAAAGTGAAATTGATAAATTGCAGAATGTTTCGTAATCTATTAAGGAAACATTTTCTGCTCGTTAATTTCCATAATTGAATAAATAATTCTATAAACGTCACCATCCTGATTACAGTCCAAATAAAATCACGCAACACCGTAATTATTCATAGAATAAATTTAATCAGATAATCTGTGAAATGTGATTAAGTAATTGAGTTGTGTGCGTGAAATCTAATAAAGTTATTTTTGATAAAAGTACAGCTTTGACGTTCCTTTGAAAATTCAATGAGCCAATGACTATTAAAGTTGGAAAGGTTGAACAAAGGGAAAAGGGTCATATGTTACGTATAAAATAATAGTGTAAAGGGGGATAATAATTCCAATACATTACAGGTGAAATATAATACGAAATGTTCGACATAAATATTCATGACAACAATCTATTTGAGGGTACTTGATTACAAGTATTAAGAGTTGCAGCGTTACAAGAGAGTCTGAGAAAGTTGCCGGAGGTGTCTATTAAGCATTGCTAATCGAGCTTGAAGCTCGTTCACGATGCCTGCAAGTAAACCGAACTGAGGCTCTGATAGATGTGGAGAAAGGTCGAGGAAAATGGTAGGAAAGAAGGTGGGGTTCAGTATATATGGACGTAAGGGGCGGCCAGAAAAAGCACCTCCAGCAACGCTCGCTAAGTGCTGCAATTTATTTTATTACCTCGCGTCTCAGCTACGACTACTTTACCTATCTGAATGATTTTAAGAACAAAAATAAGAACAATCGAAAACTATACATGTCTTATATGAACTGTCTTTGTTTCATAAGTATTATGATTCAGAGACAATGTCTTTTAAGAATAAATAATGAAATTAGCATGTTTATAATTTTGTGTTTGGGATTTTTTAAAATGTGCTTTCTTGATGTTTCGTATAATCTTTGTATTTTAAAGTGTACAATTTTTGTCTGGTTTAAAGTTTCAGCTGGTAAAACTTTTAAGTAGTTTTTTTTTTTTTTTTGAGCAAAAGAGTGTGTAACGAACTAAAACAGAACATTTTTGTAATTCCATAAAACCCATAGCAAATTTATTAAAAATTGACGGAAACATTACATCATATATTATTCACTATTTCAGCAAGTTCAACAGAAATTAAAACTTTTTCATTATTGTGTGCAACGGAGATGCGAAGTTGAAATGAATATTTTTCGAGGCATAATTTTCAGCGTTATATTTTCCGCGCACGAAATCCTCGTCACAATGATAAATATTTTAATTTAACGGCAATGCCACACATTTTGTCAAATCTGTCATTCGAATCCAGTTATTTAGCAGCAGAATTTCGGTATTTTCATTTTTAAGTAAAAGTAATCATCTTAGGTTTATAATAAACAATTTGGTTTGTAATCCTCTTAATATTCTAATTACAAAATACTAATTCACTTCATAATTATTGTTAATTAAAATTAATTTCAATTGAAATTAATATCATCTAAAAATCAAATTATTATTCATTATCGATAATTACTTAATTATCTTAAATAATTAAATTATTAATTTTAATTAATAATTAACATTACAGCAATATTTTGAGAACGATTACAATTGTTGATATTTAGTACTATGAACAATTCAAATACAAAATTTTCATTAAAAATCGTCACGGTCAAGCTTTCCTTTGTTATATACATTGACGATAACAGCACGATGAGACGCATGTGACGTAATAAAGAGCCCAAACAGCATGCATGTAATTACCAATTTGCACACATTTTAGTAAACACATAAATTACCATAAATACATGCGAAATTGATAATTTCTGGTTTAATTGTTGATCCTATGAAAAAAAAGTATCGCGAAACGCTATCAAAATGTAATAAAAGTTAATCTTATGTAAATTCATTATTAACCGGGTTGCTCGCTTTCGTGTTGTTTGTTAATTATTCGGTGCTGTCACGTCCAATGTTAATACTATTGATATTAGTTAATGAAACATATAATGACATACGGATTTGTACGAATAGGGTGAATGAAATTTTCGGGCCATCAAAGAAGAATAGAAAAAAATTTTTTATATGTACAATACTATTTTTAAAATAAAATTCAAACTCAATCAGTGAGAAATGAAATTTAGCGTTTTCTAATTGAAAGCAGAAAAATATTAGTTCGATAAACGATCAATCGAATGTTCATTTCAACTGAACTCTGTCTATTTGATGAATCATTTAATTGAAACCCATAGATCATTGTTTTAAATCAGTGAGCTGTCATTGAATCGTTAACCCTAACAGTAAGTTTTGTTTATCAGGATTCATAAGCCATCGTCTCGGAACAAATTAAATCACAGGAACTGGATGGAAGAAATCCAACATTTTTACTAGTCAAAGAAAGCACGAAAGTTCACGTACCTTTCATGAAAGTTGACATTTAAGATATAGGAAAATGATCGTTTCAAAGTTTGCTCGAAAGACTTATCGAATTTTTTTTGTTTTTCTTCCTTAAGTTTCACTGAAGTAACTTCCATGTCCACTTTAACCTAAATATTTTTATTTTGTTTAATAACTTATAAAAAACTGATGGATTAAAATTGTTCTTTTATTGTTGTTATTATGATGGTGTAACTGAATATTTTTATTCAGTTACACCATCATACACATTCAGATTATTTGATTCAAAAAATGAAATGGTTTTGTGGTAATGTTTCAAAATTGCATTTAAAACAGTAATTGCAATCGGAAAACATTACTGATGAATATTTATCGTGAATAAAAAATAATGGATTATTCAACTAGCAATAAATGTAATCGAATCTAAAACATTTAATAATAAAAGGAATCAATATAAAAACTTAATTAAATGCAAACAGCATCGGTTTATTGAATATTTTTTGTGTATTTGATCGAAATGGTTTTGTGTAATATGTTTTTTAAAGCCTTTGCAAAACTGTTCCGCCGATTATTGTTTAATAAAATATTGAATTTTATAGAACCACGTTTTATTGAAAAATAATTCATATGTACTGTTTCGAATAAAGTTTGCCTGTTATATACAACAGCATGTTAATTATGCCAATGACAAGGATGCTCGATATAAAGTGTTCTCAAAATTGTGAAAAACTTTCTGCAAAATTCCAAAATCCTAAAGGAAACAAATTTCGTTGAAAAATGGTTCGTAAGAAAAACTCGTTATTTTAAAAGTGAAAATTATTCCTTCCAAAACTAGGCAGTTTTTAATTACACTCCTCTCTCTTTCTCTCATCACAAATGTTCTGAAAGCTAAATTTATCTACTTCAGTGAAGCGAGGCCGGCACCGCTGTACGAAGATGAAAGCTTTTTTCAACGGCAATATTATCTACTTTATAAAATTTCATTGAACAATTCTCATCCCCACCATCACCGTCTCCCAACAAAAACTCCATACGTTTCCCCCGGAGCTTCGTCCAAAACAACATGTTTTCCCGAAAGTTGTAGCCGATAGCAACACACTTTTAATTCCCAATTTACGGTGGCAAAAAGCTCCCTGTTTTCTTGGCCGATAACTTTTGAGCTTTCGTCGAAGAAGAAACAACATTTTGGCAAGCATCTTCGTTGGATCCGTTGATGCGTGACCACCCCGCGCGCCGTTCCTCGTGAAAAACTAAACGACACCGCCGCGAAACAATTACGGATTCACTCCAGGCGGAAAGCGGTTTGGGGTGAACGTGCCCCGCGAGGGGGCGGTACCCGGTGGGTGGCTGCTCCAGCGTTTGCGCCGGGATTCGCATTGAGAACGGCGCGCGGGGTGCTCGCCAAAGCTACGAGACAAGCGAGACAGTCGGTGGTTCGTTCTGCGCCACGGTGTTCTCGCTCTGGCACCAGCCTCCGGCACCAGGTAGTGTGATCAGGAAGTGTCAGGAGATTTCGAAATACCCGTCAGCTCGGTAACGAGATAGTCAAAAACAAGGCCGAACAAATTCGGGACCAGCTTTAATTGCGCGAAAGTTTCCATTTGTCTTGTTCCAAATGAATGCAAGTGCTGTCGATGAGAGTTCTGTTATCTGGTGATTCTAAGAGGACTTCTGAAAGTGTACTAGTGTGCGCTTCGGCAGTTACAGTGAATGGTATAGGCAGTTCTAAATGTTTTAGTGCTCGTTAGGATTTCTTGAGGGATTTCAGAAGATTTGCCCAGGTAAATTCGAGCTTGTTATTCCGTCTGGGACGCTTAATTGCCGGCACTCTTTTTTTTTTTTTTTTTTGGTTTGGGAAAAACAGAATTTCCCCCGAACACGTTGTGTTGCCTGGGGAATTGATTGAATTTCAACTGAAACGGAGTAAGAGAGATCCTGTGGACGTGATTTTTTGGGCGAACGCTAAGGAATAATGTTTTACTGTTATCTCGTAAACCAGAGAGAGAATAGTTGCTCCTGACAAATGCCCCTGAAACATTTCTTGGAGCCATTTAAACGGATCAAAGATGGGCGTCGCTAACTTTAATAAGGAACGAAAACGCGTCACGGTAATCGAATTCAGGCGAAACTCCGGCGACTAATGCCACTGGCACCCTGGAGACCTTCGGGAACCAAGGACAGCTCAAGGAAAAGAGTATTACTTTATCGGATGGGAAGATCCGTTCGCTTCCTTAATAATAAATCATACCTCGATTACGCTTTTTTCCAATAATCGAACGCAGGGGATGCTGAGAGGGGAAGGGAGGAGGATTAAAATTTCATGGATTTACTTTGTTTGCTTTACCCAGAATGTTTTACGAAACGCGTCCGGTTGAATCACTTTGTTGCTGGATTCCATTTGAAATTACCCATGAAATCCATATTTTCTTTTAAGCGGACAATTATGGGGATTTTGCCTCGGGGATTTTCAGCTTAAATTATTTGGGTTACTTATCAGTTACAAAATCGATTGCAGATACATATTGCAGATTATGCAGTTTTTTTAAACGTTAATTGTGTATGTGTATAAATTTTTTGCGAAATAATAAGATAAAATGAATTTTACATCTCTGTAACGTTTTGCCAATAAAATGGTGTAAATGGGAAATTGGGTTATAAAGTGAAATATATCCGGAAGTTTATAATGCTTTGGTTTTCGAGTTTAAACTATCCTAACAAGAGTAGCCAATTATGCGTTTAATTATTAAACATATGCGTGACCGCGGGTAATAGCAAATAATCTTTGCAATGTTCTATAACACACTGGGGTTATCCTATGCAGTCGATATTTGCACATATACTGCGACAAATATGTGTTACCAATAGCGAGTGTCAACAGCATATGTGACTGCTTTTAGGAAAAGGAACCTAAGGTTCGAAGCCTTATTCCCTCGTAAAGCCAATGACACATATGAAGGGTGGAAAATATAGGCTTTCAAGTTCCTCGCCTACAAACACTTTCTATCGACATACAGATTGTCTTCCGCATTCTGAAATATGACTTTAATACTAATAAACGTATTCAAAGGATTGAAACAGACGTATATCTTCTTGTTCGTACTTTTATTGAATTCTGTAATTCAGCTTGAAATTATGTTTTATTTTGTGTTTTCACGGTTGAAAAAAGTTTGTATTTCAAATGTACGTTGGTTTGTCAATGTTTCTAAAAGTTAACATTTTTAAAACTCATTATGGAGGTGTTAAGAAATTCAATGTTAGAAATTCAATATCAAACTTTTTTTGAGTTTTCATTTTATCTGAAAATAGCCTTTCGTTATTACTCGAAAAAAATACGACTGTTTGAGCAACGTGAGTTTTTCCTTGTGTTAACTTGTTGATTTTGTCATTCTTTTCTCTATAATCTCATTTACCAACTTATCGACTTTTTCTTATGTCTTCTTTAAAGCTCCCGTGTGTTTCTGTACGCCAAGCACTTCGTTACATAGTGTTATGAGTTTATTGATTAATGCTTAAGGAACATAATTTTCGCTCCTCTCCGTTAAATAAACATAAAGAAAATTCTAACAAAGTTTCGTTATTTGTTAAACCTCGAGAACGATTGAATTTGCAATTTCAACGAATCCGTTACTTCTGTTATTTGGAAAAACAAACACTTGATTTCGACAAACTTTGAAAAGAAAGTTATATATTGATCTTCCGGATCAAGATGGATGTTCGATAAACTCAAGAAGAGGAAATCATGTCTTATTTGCAACGAATTAAAGTGCAATAAATAAGGGCAAATAAAAACCTGGATCCATACAAATTGGATTACGATACGAAATGAAACGCGATGAAATGCGACGTGATAACTGATCGGCTCGAATTTTGTCATCGCGTAGCATTATGATTGCGAATAAAGCTGGCGATCAAAAGAACCGGAATCCTTTGAAGAGTGAGTTTTCTAACTGAAAGTGCGGGCCGAGGCTTCTGAATTGAAAGTTCAATTCAGTCAGTTGAGTCGCTCGATCTGAGAAACTCAAAGCCCCGTGTAAATAAATCTCGCTTAACAGTAGTTTCTTTGCGCAGATAAATTTTGCCCATTCAATTGCTCATGTAGTGTGACTGCACTTTGTGCGAACTTTTCTACTTATGCCGAATACTTTATCTTTGTTGAGGAGTGCGTCGCCGCCGTATTCAATCATTCGTTGATTTCACCGGCGTTTATTTCGTGTAAACAGGAATGACAAATCTACCGACTTCTTCTTTTGAGCAATGGACTCGCGAATAAGGATTCAATTCAATTTCGAATGAGTTTCGCGATGAATTTTTATTTGCCGCTCGTCTTTGCCGTTGAAATTAATGACCCAAAGGCACGTGTAAAATAGAAATATTTTTCGTAGTAAAAACTTGACCATAAAACCGTCTCATTATTTAACGCAGGAACCAAACTGCGAGATTATTATGGCAATTGCGATAATATTATCAATAAATGCAAATGCAAAAGTGTACTTTTCGATTGCCAGTGTATAGTTTACGATTTCGAGGATCAACTTATGCGCGCTCGTAAATGCAACGTCACTTTATGACAATTATGTCTGATGTTATTATCTTTTCAATGTTACAATGTTTTCAGGAGTTAACAATATGGTTTTAATAATTGCGCCAATTGCAAACTGTTACGATGCAGTTTATTTTTCGCAAACAATTGTGTTGTTCACTGATCAGCAAATTATTCATTAGAAAATAACGACAGGGAAAATAACGAAGGACATCTGTTACAGTCGTTATTTACGGTTGATATCTGATAGTTTAACGTATTTAATATTCAAATTGTGATAATAATATGTAATTGATATGTAATTAATATGTAATTGATATTTATTGTGATAATAATATGTAATTGATATATATTCGATATTCAAAATTTGTCTATGTTTGGAAATGAAACTGCGACTAATATAATTATATAAAGTATATGTGAAATGTCTAAAATCAATAAATAATTAATCGCGAAATTTTGAATTTGAAAATTTAACATTTATTAATGTGAATTAATCATTGACGCACTTGTTATTGCAATTTCACTGGGAATTGACAATTTTCGATTTGAACATAATTAAAAATTTTTCTTGCAAGTCGTGAGCCGTCATTAGCTTCTCAACTCTCCTAATTGACGACACGTAGAATCAAGCCAAGTTAGCCCGAAATGCAATTAAACTAGGTTTACACGATCTAGTCAGCCAGTGATTGCTATTGCGGGAGATATTACTAGTTGTAGTCGTTCAATTACTATCGAAGCTTCGCTGCAACGTTTACTGATTAACCATCAACTATTATTAATGAAATAAATTTTATCTAAAGACTATAAATGTAGTCCTGATTTAACTGTAACTTTCAGTTCATAAAATTCTGCATATTTTGAATAAGTTAAGTTTACTGCTTTTTCTGCACATTTAATTTTTGTCGAATCATTTTTAATTGTAGTTATATTAACTTTTTTGTACGAAGCAATGATACTTTTTAACGAAATTAAAGCTCTCTCGTAGAATTAAAATGAATTCTTTTCGCAACTGCGTTGTTTGACGCAATTATTAATATATTGTAGAATGAATATAAATTTTTATATTTTTTTTTATTCTTTCTTTTCGTTTTAAATCTATTGCATTGAATCTTTTATTAGGGTCATTTGTCATTCATTAACGATTTTATTTCGAGAAAAAATAGTAGCGTTTTGTGCTGGTCATGTTTCTATTTCACATTCCGTTGATAGTAGCAATTAGCATCGTTCTGTTCTTTATCTAGGAGAGTGAAAATTTCGACAAAAAATACTAAAGAAGAGAATAAATTGTCACTTGTTTTTGAATTTTCCGAAGTAGAAAAATGAGAATAATTTTACAAAATTACATTTCATATTTAGAAAATAAAGACAAATTTTCGCAATTTTTTGGTACGAAAAAACTGCGAAATATTTTAAACACGATTTTTTAAAACAACTTTACATAGTTTTTACTCAAATGCTATGTGAACTGATAAAAGCTGAACCGTGTTTTACTTTTCGGGTCACAAAACATAACAAAATTATAATTAATGTAACAAAATTTCAAATAATTAAGTATTAGATTTTGATTTAAACAGTTACTTTAATAAAGGCGGATTATTTCATTATTAGCGACGCGATTTTAAAATTGCGGTAAACTCATATTTTCTTTTAATAAACGTTATCGGGCACTTGAAAATCTTTAATAAACTGATAAAATATCCGCTTTGTAATTGTTAATCATTTTCGAATTAACGTGTGCAGGGGAAATGAATGGATAAAGCTTTCCGCGTAAGCTTTCTTTTTAACGTGATTCTAACGTGACAGTCATATTCAAAATTTAAAATATATTGGAAAACAAAATTTTTCTGTTATAATTTTATAACAGAAATTTTTATAATTAGCAATTATTTATTAATTATTAACTGTTATTAATCAAAATTTACTGGATTATTTATGAAAAACGTGATAGATTTGTTGAACTTTTAAAGCAGACTGTTCTTAATCTTTCAAACTTCATCTTTCCGTTGTATCGAATATTTATTTATTGATTATTTAAAAACTATGTGGTCAATATATTTCATCTTTCAATATTTTTTTGTTGTTTGGTTTAAACTACAACATATCAATTTTTCATAAACATCTGTTCATTACTTTTTTTGTTATCATGAAAGAACTTCACTGATCAAAATTTTAAAAGAATCTGTTCATTTTCGAATTTCGCTAGAACCACCTTAAAAGAACATCTCCCTTCAATAGCACATCCTTTTTTAAATAACATTCTTTTACATAACATTTTGCACGTCGATTGTTTAACATTTTTACAATGCAAAAAAAAATTAATTGAAAGAAAAAAAAAACATGTTTGCAAAAAAAACATCATTTGAATGTATGCAGAATGTTTAATTTTCATTGAACAAAATTTGCGTATGTCGGTGAAATAATTAATTGCAAAAAATAATTCGTCGACGAAAGAATTATTTTGCAGAAAAACAAAAGCAACTTTGTCGTCGTCAGAAATGTGCTTAGTTATCTCAAAGTAAGCAGTGGTATTTGGCGCTGTTCATGGGATGGGAATACACTTTGTGCGAATTTGGCTAATGAAATCGACGGACACCGCTAATCCTCCGTCGTCGAAACTTTCTCTGTTACGAAATCCACCACCGGCGAATTTCCGCGAAACGTCAACGACGCTTCGCGAACCGTCATCGTGAATGCGACAAATTTCACAGAAATTCGTGCATTTCGTGCAACTTTGCATTTCAGTTGGCATTGACGTATCTGCATGATGAAACGACGTATAACTAAGACCGCACGATGTTCAAAGCCCCGCGAAGACTACTCGGCTATCTATTGGCTGAACGTTTCATACCGATGTGCAACGCTCCCATCTCAAATGTTCACTTTTAATTGCATTCAACTTTATTTAGAGGCAGATTCGTTGCAATTTCATTTTTGCTCGAATTACTGTTGTTTTAGTATTAGGTGCTTTTATTTAGAAGAAATATAGTGGAATTTATGTACTGGTAAAAATGGCATCGTTAGATTGCTTTTAATTAAAAGATGTTCGTGTTTTGTATTGAGAATTTTTTGCAATATTTTTGTCGTGTTTATTTTTCAGAGATTGAAAAAAAATGTTATAATCGAGATATAATATTTTCAGCGGTTCGAATTAATATTTACTCAGACAATTTGACAATCAAATAATTTATTTTTATTTTTACTAATATTAATAAAAAAATTTCTAGCTTATTATTAAATTGTAGTAAATTGTATCGTTTTATTTGCAAAGAC
>JABFQA010001158.1:0-14836 GCA_022817065.1 Probaryconus sp. ZL-2020 | reverse complement strand
ATTCTTTTATTTAATTAAAATTTTTTTTACTATGGACAAATCAAAAAGTATAATATAACGAACTGTAATAAATAAGAATGAGTAATCCCAAAGAATGCCGTTGATTGAAAAGAGCATCAAAAAAGTAAACACACCGACTGAAATCTTAAAAAAAAAAAAAAAAAAAAAAAAAAAAAAAAATGCCAGCGGCTTAACGAAAATTTAGTTGGAGCAGGCGTGAATTTTCTTCAGTGTAAATAACTTGAAATCTTCCGATTCAAACGTCCGCATGAAAAATTCGAAGGAGGCGTAAAGATTGCACAAAGTATCAACAGCCTCCTGATCTAAAAGTAACAGAGAAAAGACTAACGCGAGGAATTAATTTGTACCTTCCACCTTGAGCATTTGCAACAAAGTGGCTTGGCCATTTGTCAAAGGCGAACAATGTCGAGCGTTACATAAAACGCCCCGATTTACACGGAAGGGAAAGAAGAAAAATTTCGTTAACGAAAAGCTGCACAATAACTGCAGCAGGTAAATAACGGAGTCTACATTTGTCACCTTCTAATGACAATAAACAGACGTCTCAATCGCCTCGTATCCAGAAATCTGTGAAAGATTATGCGCTCTCCGGAATGGACGGAATCTCTGCTCATTCCGCACAGTTAGGCTCAAATGCAATCCAAATAATACAGCTCCCGGAACAAGAATAAAAGAACAAAAAAATAGTCAGCAGCGATGGGAAACTGAACAACGCCAGGAATGAATCAAGATTTAACAATGCCCCGAACAACTTGATTATCAACGGATTTGGATTTGCATAAATAATTTTTACTTTCATATCTTATTACATTAGTAGGTTCAACTACGAATATCAGTTAAATTTATTAACATATATTTAGTACGATGGTTAATTTAGCGGAAGACAACAAAAATGAATTAATTACATACTCATCGTTTTTTAATTTTCTGCCAACTTAATAGCCATTATAAAAATATGATATTTATATTTGTGAATGTAATATTTAAAAAGGATCTTCATCGGTAGAATTAAGGATAGGTACACAATATCCTTATGATCCGGCCCTGAAAAGTGGGGGAGATGGCGTGGCATTTTTAACGCGTTTTTGGGGCCTAAAACGCGGCGACGACACCCGTCGCCGATCATTTTCCAGCTCGGTGCCTGACCTTGTGTAGAAACATGCCTGGCATTATGCCGACCGGACTCGCTTTTAACCGATGCTCATTTTCAGACACCTCGGCCGAACGCTTTGCTAGTTTAGTTACCTGGAACTCGGCTCGCTCCTCCTTTTATTCGCTTTTTGAGCGGTCTCTTCTCGAAACGGTCTCATGCAACGCGATGTATGCATGCAGGTATACGTGTGTACAAGAGGCGATGTTTTCTTTACAGCTGAACACGAATGCAGCCCAATTCTTAACTCGCATCGACATTTCAATATAACGCCCCGCGCCGTAACGAGTTTTTTATCGTTTCATTATACTTATTTTTTGCCTCGGATTTCAATGGACCACTTTAAAACGAAAGTCGAAAGGGAAGACAAAGTTACTTTGAGTTATGAGATGCGCTGGTTTTCTTATGGTAATTTTCGTAATGTCTTTCGACCACGTTCTGGAAGCGGACGCGGTGTTTAGGCCCTTTTTTCGACAGTTGATTTCAAACCTTTTTCACGGGGGAATGTTGCGAATTTCTTCTTTTTCTTTTTTTTTTTTTTGTTCGTGGGATTTGTGGCTTATGATTGTTTCTTAATTTGACATTAGTGATGGGGAAATCCTATGGGGATTTGTTACGTTTCTATTTCAATGAGTTTAAGTTTTGAATTTAAAAGGAACAAAAAATGAATTACAGTGTCTTTTGTAATAACGTTTCAATTGGCCAAACACAAGAAATGCTGCAAGAAAAATTGCTCGGTAAATTCAATTTAATGTAGATTAAAAATCTTGTTTCATATTAAATATTGCAGTTATATTTCCGTGGCTGTTTTATTCATAAACTAAACTACGTGTTTATTGGCCTTTCTTCGAGGATATTACAAAATATTATAAAAGTCTGCGAAACGCATAAGAAAATAACAATAAAAGCTTATGTCCTGAATGCAGTGAAAGTATTTGTATTTTTTATGCCAGACTTAACAAAGTTTACCACACTTGTACCGTGATAAAAGTATAGGATATTCTCACAAGACGTCTCTTCCCAGACTCAAAACTTTTCCCATGCGTTTGCCAAACTTTTGTTTTGTCAGTGTGGGAAGATGAACAGATTTTGTTTTCATCTGCCGCTTCAAAAAATAATTGTTTTAAAACCTCGTTAATTCTTTACCTTTATCTTTACGTGTTAAATAATGTGAAAGTATATATCAAGAGCTCTGGCGTGGAATAGCAGTAATAAGATTTAGAAATTACACCCATTGCTTTAATTGCGCGTATTTTTCTTATACAGGATGTGAATTTCATTTTCAAATTCATTTCCTATTCGAACTTTTAGAAATCCAGTTGCCGCAACCAACAGACTTTCTCGTTCACTCTTCTTTTCAGTGAGTCTATTTTTCAGATAACATATTCAACTAATTTATTTATAATTTTGAATATAACATGACTTTTATCCAAAGAAAAATAAAGAGAAGAATTTCATCTAATAAAATAAATTCAGTCCCCTCGAAATAAGCGGTTCGCATTTAAGTCGAAGAATTTAGAACTAATTCAGCAGTTATCCAATCTAAGTTCGTAGTTGGAAATGATATTTTACCAATTTCAATTAAACAAAACTTTGTGATTGTACAGGATGATCGAGAACGCAAGTAGCAATGCACGAAATATGTCATTAACATGGCAATGGTAAAAAGAAAAGATGGGTAGCGAGTTCGCTTTTCTATTTCCACCAAGAAACGGCGGAACGATCATTTACATACAAAACCGTACGATTTCATCAGATAAGAATTGAATCATCAGCCGCAGTCGATTCAAATGATATTCATAGAAAAGCAAGTCGCGTTCAATCGAGAACGAACGGTCTCAGAGTGAAAGACATTTATCTTTTCTCATTCGAGGTCTTTAACATTTTACGCATTTATTGGCGAATCCATCCGTTGGTTACCGCGCGTGCAATATCTCATTTCTCTAGCCGGCAGTGTGCTGCAACGGGGTTGGTAGGTTTCGTACGTGCAGAGCAAACATCATCAAAGCAAACATTAACAAGCCGCACAGAGATAGAGAGATAGAAAGATAGAGAGAGAGAGAGAGCAAAGTAGTTGCGGCGTCGGACTTGCACATCCATTGCGAATGTGGTGGACTTTCTCGCTCCGCTTATTCTCCAAAATCTGCTCGTTCTCTCTTTCCGCCCTGGCTCGGATGAAACTTTATAATGACTTTGCGTATAATCCAGCAACGAGCCACAATGAGTTCTGAGTTCCACTAAGAGCCACGGGCGTCCATTGACTGTAGGTCAGGTACGATAGGCACGTTCGACCAAGCGTGACCGCAAGACTCCTGACTTCGTCATTCCAATATGTCCCCGCGCGTTCGCTGATATGTGAAATATGTTACCCCGCCATTTCCGATCGTCCCTTGGCACACGAACTATTTCGTTCGCGTTGTCTCTTCGTAGCAATGTTTGATGAATCTTCCAAGAGTTTTGCTGTCGAAGTTATTCAGATAGAGCTTTCCTGTCGCTCCTGTTCAAGTTAAGTTCATTGACTCTCATTTTCAGCCACTTTTATGAACGTGCTTGTGAATATGACCCTAACTAAAACCTTTTTTCCAACGGAAAATTTCGCAACACCATAAAGTGCGTTAAATTTTAATTAACCAATAAAATTAACGAAAAAATGGCGTGGCAATGTCTTGAAAAGGGTCTAATGATTAGGCACAGAGCGAGGAAGAATGAAATACGAAAATTGCATCTGGTGTAATTAAATTTGAATGAGCAAGTTCGCCTGGTCGTAAAAAAACTTCGGTGAAGGGTTGTTCGGCCTTCTTTGATGTATTCGGGAAAACCGTATTCGGAGGTCCAAATGAAATGCACCCTTAAGGTTTTGGCTAAAACTCAATTAGACTTGTCTCTTGAGGATGCAGCGGAGGAAGTGGCAGGGTCTTGTGATAGGGCTCGACGACGAACGAGGAGCGTCCTGTTGGATCGCACTGTCACCGTCGCCCTGAATCCCATTTCAATCGCAATTATTTTCGAAGTACTATAATTCGTTCCCTCGAGATATCGAAGAAGTTGAGCGCTGATTGGTCATTATCAGTTACATTGGTTATTTCCTTCGAATACGGAAACGAATTAGGACGCATCACGATGCATCCTAATTCGTTCTCAAATTGCTAATAGTAACGATAGTTACAGTTAGACGTACGAGTGACGCTTACACAATCAATTTTCGAATACACCCTATCAGAATTCACGATTATACGAGTATAACAGGATTTATTAGCATGCTGCTGGGAAATGAAGGCGTAAGAACAATAACCTGACGAAATTACTTTGCTGATAACACGTGAAGTCAACGATGTTTAAGAAAGTTATAGCATACATAATTATTTGTTCAGAATAATTTTATTATTTAATTTCAGTGTATTTTCTATTGCATTTTTCTAATGGGTCGGAATTGCTGCAATGGATAAGTAAATCAATTTGAAAGATAAAGTTACAATCACTTGTTATGAAATAATTTAATTCCAGCCATTTATCTAAATATTAACAATTGTAGTTGTTGGTTAATGTCAGTCTTCAGTTGACATCCTTCATTGAACGTCATGTGCGCAGTCAAGTTATAGATCGTTTAATAGTTATCAGCCTAATGACCCTTATCGACCGAACTAGTCGTTTGTGTCGATTGGTTGAAATTTTATTGTAGTGTTCAACGATATTGCATTAAGAAAATATATCAAATACATTTAAGAATGCATTCAAACGACATGCGAATATATTTCTATATATATTCATTGTTCCAGTTTCATTCCATCCTTTATGCACGTCATCGTATCGAAAGGCATATTCTATAATAATTACTAAGCCACGAAATTCGTATAAATACAAACTATCCAACAGTTCTCAAGTTTTAATTAGTTTCAAGTAAATTAATCCAAATAAAACTCGCTTATACTAATGACAGATTAATTGTACGAAACGTACACATAGGCCAAACAATTTTTCCCCTCGATGTTTGACTTGGACATATTTAAACTTCATTCAAGTTCAAAATCATGGCGTTCCGATCTACGTTGGAAAATGGGCAAGTCCTTTAATTACTTGCACTACCGCAAACACACCTATAACCCGTGTACACAGTGCCATGTTTCTCAATATACCAAATAACCAATCGAACATCCTATGATGTTACGGGTGTAATAGATTCAATGGCAAGCAAGTTATAGTCGTTGTCCAAACAAGCCAATATGATGTTTGAAATACGAGGCATAAGGGATGACGCGGCCCTTGTTTATCAACAAAGTCGTAACAAGCACGTAAAGGAATAGCAATCTCGACTGCGATGTTTTCGCAAAATGTTTGCGTCCCATGATAACGCGAGCGGCGTACGCGACATCGGCACTCGCGTGACGGTTGCCATGTTTGTCGAGAGCTAGTCGCCGAGCATCAAGTCAGCCGCACTTTTCCCCCTTGGCTTTCGTCCCCAATTGCCGCAGAACCAACCACCCAACTTTAGCCCCGAACCCCCTTTTCGCCCCGGACCCTTACGAACCACACGCTACGGGGAACAGTCGTCACGCGATCGCGCTGCAGTTCCGTGTAACCGTTCCGGATAACCACCCTGCCCTTTCCTCCCCCCCTCCCCCCTCCCGTCCCTTTATGTTTTCAACCCCCCCGATGGCTCGGCTCTTGCACAAGTTACGCGAACACCTTCGGACTATATTCATTTCCTAGACCTGTTTTATTGCGCCGAATCCACGTACTTCATCTCTCTGGCGAACACACGCTCGTTGCTGCTCTGACCCCGTTTTATCGGTTAATACTTTATGCCTCGTTTGCAAGCGTACGATGAATTTCCCAAACGAGCCTCATCAAACACGATTTTCGGCAATCGCAAACATCCGATGCTGCGGGTTTTGTGTCTTTGTTCTTGGTGGATTTTGCAGGGCATTGTGCCAGCGTTACAAAAATCACGAGAGTTTTTTTTTTTTTTTCTTTTTTCTTTTGCGTCTCTCGGATTTTTCGGGGATTTTTTCTCCTACGCCGCACCCCTCCCCCTCCCGCTCGTTACGATCCAATGAATCAGTATGTTACTGGATTAAGGTAGGGATGAAATTTAGATGAGAGCGATTAATTTTCGATGCCATAAATATGATAGCTCTTGGCCACGACGAATGTTGCCGTTCGAAAGTGCCGAAGTTATTCAGTTATTTAGGATCAGTAATGTTTAATGAGTAAATCAGTAGAATGAAAAAGCGACGTTAATGATATAGCGGATGCCATTGGAAGATATTTTGGTACTGTTTTCGATGTTTAGGAAAATTCCATTTTCAGAATATTTATTTAGTAAAATATCTCAAAATTTTCTAGTCAGTTAAATGAAACTTATTTTATCTAAAATAGAATAAAAAAATTTTATTTTCATTCAATTTATTAATTTACATATTTCATGAATTAAATAAAATGCCACAATTTACTGTCCAGTTAAATTATTTGCAAATTATTTGCAAACTAATTGTAATATTACAAGTTCCAACTCTATTCCATAAATAATAGATTTTTTTTGCCATTATAATTGCATTCTAATTAACGTTGCAATTGATATTTTTACTTTTAATTCAGACAATGTAATTGTTGCAAAATCACGCTCAGACAATACAGTTGTTGAGCGGAAGGAAATGAGAGATCGATATATTAATATGCATGCGGCCGTGTCATGTGAGATGTTTCAGTGCAATGATTATTATGGCGTTAATTCATTATTAAATACGTCTCATGGTGTTTCCGCATTTACATTGATATGTATTTGATTGTTTTGCATGATACAAGTTGTAAGATCATAACTTTGGTGAATCACATTGAGATTTAATAGCATTTAATAATGATGAATTTTCTATGTCAAAGCTCAGGGATTGACAAACCACTTCGGATATTTCGTATATTGGTTTATAAAATGTTTCGATTCGTTTGAGCATTCGAGTGAATTTTGAAGTCACGTGGACAGTTGATGGACGTCTTATAAAATTTACAGGCGAACATTTTTGCGGGATATCTGTCAATTTCGTTTGACTGCGGAGGATGTGCATTCGCTTCTATTTATATCCGCAAAAATTTATTTTCGAGTGAAATCATTTGTTGGTTTACGTATTTCATGTCTATAATCCATTTCCTATAACTTAAATAATTTTTGAAATGCCTTGGAAAAACAATTTTACTGAAATAAAAGAAAATAATAGCAAAATGCGTAATTACTTTTGAAATGTACGTTTTGTCAGATATAGGATTTTCATATAAAAAGTCTGAACTGGAATCATAAATTTTTGGGCATTTTCTAGTGGATTTTTTAATGCAGGACACCCGCTGCACGTTAAAAGAAATATGGTACATATGAACAAGTGAGAATATATGCATATAAATAAAAGTAATTTTTATATAGACGATTGTATTCATCAGCGAATAAACGGGAATGAAATTTATTTCAGTGTATAAAAGGCAATTTAACATTTTATTTGTCCGGGACAAATTTATCAAGCTGCTGATGTTTATGAGCAATGCGTTAGTTGATACACATACGTTGGTGAACGTGTGTTTAAAATTTTTAGCATTAATAAAATACGCAAACATTATTGAACTTTTCTCTTTGACACATTGTCATATTTAATATAGGATAATTTAATGTTAACAATATTTATAGTGGACTGAAGAATAACTTCGACTTTAGTGGCATTATTGCGGAATGAATGAATAATGATGTCCAAATTATGAATTCATCACACGTTTAGAATTTCATAGTTGGAAAATGGAAATTTATTTTCATTATATTGTGAAATGAAATTTGTTGAGTATTATTGTAAAATTACACTTTTATTGTAAACGTTTAAAAAAATATAATTACAGATAATTTTTATGGTTTTACTTTTTGCACTAATTGTAGTTTTAGTAATGTAGATTTAATTGTGTAGATTTAATAATGAATATTAAAGAAGTAAAATAATAAAATAAAAGTGTTTGTGAATCAATGAGATAATCTTTAATCTTAAATCTTTAATCTTATAAAATGGTCTTTGTCAATAGGAGTAATCTTTTAGCTGTTTTTAAAAACAAAGAAAGTGGTCGTGTTAGCTTTTTATTAAATTCCATTGTTTCGGTAGTATTAAAATGAGGAAAAAAGTACGCGCAAGACCATTTTAATTTATATTTAATTGATTGTTCGATCATGTTCCTATTTTAATTAAATAGCAAGAACTTTTAATTTAAATTAAGTGAATGAAATTAGATTGAAATCAATGATTTTTACAATCTTTTTAGATAGCATAGTTACTGAAAATCAATATACATTTTACGAAATACATTTTCATTTCTTTGTTATCAAAGGCATAAAAAATTTATACAGAAATGTGCACGTTTACTTTTGAAGAGGTTATAGTGTAGTTATTACAAATGAGTCACAACTGACTCACTTAGGGTGAACGAGTCACTCAAGTAAAACGTAAAATATCATTGAAACGATAAGATTATTTTTTCAAACAGAACACAATGTAAATTTGAATTTACGAATCTTCAACTTTGCGTCAACAAAATATTTTCGATAAAATTACCACATTCATTTGAAGATTGAAAAATTTATATCCGTTTGACACATTCCGAAAATTTATTATTTATGAAATAAAATATATTTAAGTCATTAATTTAAATTAGCAAAAAAAAAAATGTTAGTGAACGCAGTATTAAAACGCACATTTACACCAGGATAATAAAGCAATTAATAAAATAAATCATGAAAAAAAGCAGCAATCTCTCCACCTAACAAGCTCGAAAATATACCAAATTAGCCAAATAAAGTTCCAAATATCCCCGCCAGTCGCAAATAAACTTGATTTATATCAAAATAATGAACGCGCCTCACGGGTCGTCTCGCATTAACGCACCGAAACTTCGCAGAAATCGTAAGAATTTACAATCCGCAAATCTCCAAAAGAGGGAAAAAAAAAAAAACAAAAACCAATTGCGGTCCTCTTAAACGCTTGTTTTACTTTTTCAGCAATTTCATTGCCACCAAATTCTGCAAAAACCTACATAAAAATTGTGCAAAAATATTTTACTTCAATGCAAAACCCTTCAGAGTCTCCAGGACCTTATTTAGACTGATAATTAATCTTTATTACCATGGCGCCCATATTCTCAACCAAAATAAATCATTTCATAATTGATCTATCAAATTAATTATTTCATTTAACAATCCAAAATCGTTGCCGTTAAAAAACTTAAAATAGAAAACGCTGTTTTATTAATGCTCTTCTATTCGAATTACACACAAGTACTTTAATTCCATGAGTATTAGGCGGTTAGCACGAACCTAAAATTTGAGACTCCAGTCAGTCTGACATTTCACCTGGATGTTCTCATCGCGATCATTACCGATCATTAATAAAACCTCGCGGGTCTGTTTCTTTGAAGGGTTTAGCATGAGGTACGCGAGATAATGACTTAAGATTCGTTTCGCATACTTGCTGCTCAACAAAAGTACTTGAGCCGGCTCTTATTCCCTCGTAAAACGCAGTTAGCAAACTCGGCTGCAGCTTCCACATTGCAGCCGCCGTTTGCCTTTCCCCTTTCCGTTCCCCCGTCGCGCCCCATTTGGGCCAGCAGATATTATCGTGAAAGATCTGAGGTGAACCGCGGTTTGTCCAAGTGACGCGCCACCCTACAATGTATCCGTAGCGTAAGATCGTGGCCCCGATACGTCCGGACATGCTTATGCCGCCTGCGGACAGCTGTCGCGTCTCGAAATACCGCGTCCTTCGCAACGTCCGAACTCGCAAGAACTCGACGATCCGCGTCGGCCTTAAATCAGCCATCGGAATAATTCGCGTTAGCGTCGAGCGATCCCCGGAAGACAGGCTACACGCCGCGTTACGTCGAGACGTAGATGCAAAACTGACACGCAACATACAGAATTTTAACGAGCCTGCTGCGAATTTATGACGATAAGGAATATCGGCGTTATGTTCTCTCTCCCAACCTAGTTTTTTTTTCTCTCTCTACCTCTCTCATCCTTTCCTTCTCTCTGCTCACAGAACTAGTCTTTCCTTTCTTTTCTTTCTTTCTTTCTTTTTTTTTTTTAATTTTCGTTTTTATTTTCTCAGAGTGCGCGACTCCTGATTAGCCGGCTGACGTGAAATGCTCGGAATGACAAGCAGCCTAGTTGGCAAGTCTTGGGCTTTTTTATTCTCAGTTGACAGATTTTAAGATAATTAACGTGGATTTTTCAGAGTAACTTAAGTAAACAGACGTCGAGTTGTTGCTCTTAAAGCGATCGCACGTCCCTGCGAGGCTTAAAGGATTTTCGCGTTAATGTCCGTAAACGAGAGACATTTCTTTAATTTTAAAATCACTCCTGTGAAAATTGTTAAAGGATTCCTACTGAGAGAATCCTTCAAGAGATTCGATTTGATCGACGTATCAGGATTTCAACTGTTCGGTATCAGGCAAATGTTGGATCACTTTAAGAGTTTATTTTTTAAAACATCGGTTTTAAATATTCATTTGCTAATAAATTTGTAATTACTTACTTTGTATAATATACATATATTATGTGTATATTATAAAAACAACTAAATAACAGCTAAATGTCCATTTATTATACGTATAATATACGTTGCGTTCTCATTGCAAAAACAAGTGTTTCATCTGTATCATTTTTAAAACGTTTTAGCAGTGAGCTAATTAGCGTAAATATATTTTTTTAGATCACATACCTGGAAAACTCCAACCCCATAGAAAATCGTCAGACTAGTGGACCTATTTAACAAATAGAAACATAACAATTAGTAAAATGCGAAAAATTTAGAAAATTTGCAATTGAAATAAATGTAATTCTATAATTTTATTTGCGAAATAAAAAATGTCTAATTGCATATCACGTTATTGCATTAAAACGATATTATACCAAAGACAACTGCTGTTAGAATTTTGTCATGAAATTTGTCACGTCTTATAAACACAATGAAATTGCACAAAGGAAGTACGATATTTAATTGCACTTGATGGAAATATAATTGATGTAACTGGAATGTTTTTCACTTTCCCAGTGTCCTGCCTTAGCCAATTAAATATTTCCATCGTAGAACTGTAACACTTAACTAAACCCAGGGGCAACGTTTGCCGAGGCTTGAACGTTACACGCGAATCATAAAACATTGTTACAGCAACAATTCAAATGCCATTCGGTGCATAACTGTTTGGAATAAAATTTTTTTCGTCATAAACCAATTAAAGTGGAAATAATTAATTTGTGTAATTATAACTACATTCGAGTAATTAACAGTAATTAATAAATGCTCTCGTTTGTCAAAGACCATCGACTGAGTGCGTTGTAGTTGCATTGTATTTGCGCAAAAAATTCGCGACTATGATATTCGACTGGTGATTTACGGCAGGTCCGCAGTTTATTATTAGTAATCAATTGCGCACGTACATTAATACAGTGCATTCGCACGTTTCGCGAGCTGAGACACTCACAATTAAAATCCTGCCAATCAGCGAGACTTTATTCCCTAATAAAAATGACATACACTGACTATAAATTGCAATTAATTATTAAGTCGATAATAACAATGATCATTTGATATGACCATTATAAATTCATTGTTACATTACGAAGAAATGAATTTGTCAACCCTTTCTTTTCGTGGAATCAAAAATAAATAATTTTTATTTTTAACAATGACGTCAACGAATTTAAAAAAAAAGACCGCGATGAACTGAAATATTTCAGATATTCCATTTTACCAAAAGTATGTTATAATTAATTTTAAATTAAATTAATAAAGGAAAATCAATAGTGGTAACGACAATAACCTTTCAAAAGACGGAAAATGCGCGGATCGAATAACTGTTAAAATTTTAATCAGCTCAACCCGAATATTCCATGAATATTCTAATGAGATGTTGATGTTTTCAAAGTATATTTCAACAACATTCTTCTCAAGTTCGTACATATTCTAAGGAGACGGCATTCAGATTTGAATAAGACCACGGTATATATTCTACGAGTGTTTTCAAAAGCTTTTATAAGAAATAAACGACGTATGAATATTCTCAAGTTTTTATTACAAAAGTTTCATTTTCCGGCAACATGTAAAATTGCGCCAATTAAGGATATTTGAATCCGGCTAATGATTTCGTAATTAAAACAGTCTGACAGTTTATAAATTTGTTAAGTACTCAAGGATTCTAAACTTTATGCGAATGCAAATTCATCGGAAAAAAAATAACTATCAGTTTCGCACATTATAAACAAACTTTTACAAAGTTTCCGAACTTTAGTATCAATTTTTATAAATTTATTTTCCTTATGTTACTTTTTATTAGACATGATTATGTTCAATCTGTGAATATTTTGCAATCTGTGAATATTTTGCAATCTGTGATTTCGTGTAATATTCGTGCAAAGAATTAATAGATTTGTCAGAATGTTTCGTGATTTATTTTTGTTGTATTTCATAAGTTCATGTAGATCAAACGAAAGGAGAAGCTTTCTGAATGCAGTAAAATTATAAACCTATCAATTTATTCTAAAATAAAAAAAAAAGCATAAAAGTCGCAACAGAATATATCAGTTTAAATTAGATAGAAAAAGTAAAAAGTTGTACTTTGTACAAAGTACAATGCTAATAATGGAGTACTGTAATTCATATTTTATAACAATGATGAAGTTTTCAGTAACAGTTGAATCATTGATTATCATCATACATTATAAATGAAATAATGATTTGTCAAATATATACATTGTAATTTAATTGCAAGCAATAAAATAAGTATACGATCAAATTGAGTCAAGCAAAAATTCAAAGAATTAGAAAGATCTTATTTTTAAAATAAAAAGTGCAATAGCATTTCCAATAACAAACGTATAAAATATTTATATATAATTAAATTATTCTTACAGTCAGAAATTGGTCGAGCAAAAAAGCTTCAATAGCCAGCGGGACTACCGCGGAAAACGAAATTATCAATTGAATCGATTGAAAAAAAAAGGAAATTAAATAAAAATAATATAATTTGAATTTATCGATCCTCGCGTTTAGTGCTTTTAACCCATAACAATTAATTTGCACAATTCAAATGAAAACATTTTTTTTTATTAGCCCAACAAAATGCGCTTACGTTTATGACGCAACTTAACTGCTCGTGTGTAACAAATCGTCGCTAGGAAATTCTTTTCATGTTTGCAAGTTTCCACTGTAATAACCATAATGCCCATAAAACTTGGATAAATCACAATTCATGAAAATTGTCCGAACGTTTTTATTCGCGCAGTTTGCGGTAAATAATGCCAAAGCATTAACAAATTGATACGTATCTGATAGTTGGATATACCTATATATATATTTGCTATTGGTAAAAAAAGAGAAAAGGATCAGAAAGTGAACGGAGGGGAAGAGCGAAGAAATGTAATGTGGCGTTTTTGCGAAGGCGAGATAAAATTATTCTAACTACACAGGTTCGCAATAGATTGTTTCCTCCTCGCGGTAAAAAATGTGCGTACGCCCAACATCCCAGCATAGATACATTTTTCGATCCCGTACTGTGTAATTTGAGGTGCAACGGTAGCAAACTGCTCTCGTATACCTGGAAGCTTCGCCGGCACGAAAAGGCATAATCGCATTCCGGCACTTCAACCCTTTGGTTTCTGTTGCTGCTGCTGCTGCTGTTGCAGCCGCTGTTATAACGCGGTCACGTGATGCATCCGACGACCGCGTCGTCACGATTTCTAAGTCTTTTAAATTACAGTGCGGATCCTGAAACAACCTGCGCCAATCAAAATCCGACAATTTGGCTCGTACCGACAACATCCGAAGCATTCGAATATTCAGTGCACGCTATTTAAGGCCGGATGTCCAATACAAATACGCTTTAATGAACACTAGATTTCATTATTATCGCATGTGTACGGTCGAATCAATCGAATGTCGAAAAATTTTCGTGACTACGTCGCATTGTACTTTTTCAGAATGAACATTTTTAAATTCGTCTGATGTTGAAGATTTCATATGATGGCTAGCCGGTCGATTTTAATTATAAAATCATATAGGTTACATTCTATAATTGACTTGGCAATTAAATTATAGAATAGTAAGATTTTAGAAGTTCTATGATTATTTTTATAGAGTATTGAATATATGCATAATTAATTAGGTACCAATTATACAAAAATGTAATTAAGGTATTGATTAGAGGAATTTCATAAAGACGTAATAGATTAGGATTTAAATTTATGTTATCATTATTTTAGTTGAGAAATAGAATAGTTATTTTCAATGTTTTTCTAAAGTCTTGAAGAAATTTAGCACAAAATATGAAATTATAATTTTACACCAGTCCGCTTACATCTTCTTTTTGCTGTATTTCATTGAAGGAATGAAAAAGAAAACCATGATTAATGTTGGTGTACCATTACAGTTTTTCATATGAAGTTGTTGAATTGTGAAACGTTAGGAGTTTATCTTGAATTAAAAATATTTTCACTTTCTAAGATCTTGAAAGTAAATGTAAGATGTTTATATTAACATCTTTTCAATTATCATTTAATTCTGGTATATAATTTTGTCATTTAAAATTCATCGAATATGACAATTACATTTTGCATCGATAACAAAATTTAGTATAATTCAGCGGTACTGAAATATG
>JABFQA010001157.1:0-14842 GCA_022817065.1 Probaryconus sp. ZL-2020 | reverse complement strand
GAAACTGTTTTTACTGTATATATTCTGAATTTAATGATATTTTTTGTTAAATTTATGAATTTGAACTGTAGCCAAAGTTTTTATATAAAAAAATATACATCGTTTTACTTTGAAAAATCCTAAACCGATCATCTACTGGTGCTTTTACCCTACAATTGATTATCTTCTAACCGTCGAACGACGTCGGCGATGGTGCGATAGACGCGACACCACACCATTCTCGCGGGAAACATTAAAATCAAATATATATTTTTATAATTTTTTGTTTCTCACACTTCATAAAAAAACTTTAAAAAGTATTTTTACAAATAATATACATTAAAGATCTTTAAAAATTATTTTTATTCTTAAAAACGATGTCATAGATTAATATGAAATAAATCTTCATTATTATTTTTTATTATTTATTTATTATTTATTATAATCTGTATATCAGGCATTGCCTATTACAGTTTGCCGATTCTTACGGCCATAACAGAAAATTATACAAATCTTAAACTATTTCCGATGTGCTTACATAACAAATGAAACCTAGCCACAAATATATGGCCATATATGCTTTCTCTCAATTGATCTTAAGCGCCGCCGATGAACACAAATGTTACTTACAAACAAGCCAGCAAACATTTAACGTATCTCAAGCCTATTAACAAACTTAATAAGCAAAACAAAACTCTTTAATCCATATAAAACCGCTTAAATATAGTGCTCTTGTACGAGCAGAGAAATTCAAATTGAACAGTCTCAACCATCAAGATTCACGCATACACAACCTATTCGGTGACGCAAATACTTTACCGCTCGAACATCTCAACAAAAACTAATCAAATTCTTTAGCAACATCCAATCTGGTAGCCCCTCAACCGGGAAAATCTGAAGTCTCATTTAATTACTCTGAAAGAGAGAAGGAATGTAGTCTCAAACAATTGCTCATAAAGAAAAATAAATGTTTTACTTGATCTATATTTTCAATTCTAAGTATCTGAAACACGTTAGCAGTTTGAATGTTGCTTCCTCTAAACGGCAGGTATTGCGGACAGATATTAAGTAAATGTTCAAGTGATTCGTGCTGTTCAAGGTTACATAGCATACAAAACTCTAATTCAAAAATCCTGTAAGAAATATTTTTAAGCTTAATGACTAGAACATTACGACCAGATAGACGAAGTTGCGCGACAATTCTGATATATGTTATCGGAAGGTTAAATTTTAAGTACCTTTCGCACTTTAACAAATTAGTATCTTTAATCATTTTATACATTGGATTAAACGTTGAAGCAGCTACTTTATTTACATCATTCACAAATATGCGCCTGGCGTATTCCATCACAATTTGCTCCCTGACTACCTCAACCTGACTGGCTCTGTCCGAAGTCCAAACTTGACCCATATCAAGCTCTTCAAGCATATTTCTCATATTAGTACACCAGTTGAATTTGGAGGGGGTGGAGGCGTCAAGACCAAGCAGCCAGTCGTAACATCTTCTCGTATAGCGTGTAACCGGCATTAACAAAATTCTAATCCAATAACTAACTGCTCTTTGGAGGATAAGCCTGGTCAGCGCCATTGAACCTGTCTCAAGTCGAATCATATATCCCGGGGTGCATCTCTGAAGCCCCAAAAGGAGTTTAAAGAAGCAAGCCTGAAGTCTGTCTGCTTTGTCCAGGTGACGAAGTCCCCACACCGCCGATGCATAGAGAAAAATAGAACTGACGACAGAATTGAATAACTTCAACCTCGCATTCCAACCTATCATTTTGCTCAGGATCATCAGCTTCCAAATTGCACCCAATCCCACCCTGGCTTTAGCCAGGAAATGCTCTGCATTTTCTCTGAAAAGGCCAGGACCTTGTAAAAGTTACCCCCAAATACGTATACCGAGACACCTTTTCTAATTCTTCTCCCCTGTAAGTGACTGTCCTACATTTTTTAGTTCTACCTCCCTTGCTGAAAATCAAAATCTTCGTCTTAGAAGTATTAACCTCCAAGCTATTTTCCTGACAATATTCCGACAATGTATTCAATTTGTTCTGCAGTTCTATAACATTATTCGCCAATATGATTACGTCATCCGCAAAAATCAGAATTTCTATATCACTGTCCATTCTGTGATGTCCTTTTCCGATGAAGAAGTCTACCATATCGTGGATAAACAGAGAGAACAGGGTGGGACTCAGAGAATCTCCCTGTAGAACACCCTGTGTCACCTCAATCTCTTCCGAACGACTACCTTTGCTATCTCTTATTCTAATTCTAGCTTTAGTATACAAATCTTGGAGGACTCTAATTATAAATGCACTAATTCCTGCCCTGTATAACTTCCTCCATAATATCGAGTGAGCCACCGAATCAAAAGCACGTCTAAAATCTACGAATGCTGCAAATAATTTGCCCCTTGGTTTGGATAATGCCATTGCCACCTTTGCATTAAGGCAAAATATGTTGTCTTCGCACGAGCGGTTGGGTCTAAAGCCACATTGCGCTTCCGGAAGGATTTGGTTCTTTTCACACCAGCAACTAATTCTAGTGGCTAAAATTTTAGTGAAGATTTTGCTTATATTATTGGCAAGAGCTATACCTCTATAATTCAAAGGGTCTCTCATATCCCCCTTCTTGTAGAATAACACTATGTCAGACTGACACCACTCAAGCGGAACCTCACCAGACGATAAAACTGAGTTAAAGAGATCTGTAACAAGATTCACCCACTTGGCTGGTAAACTCTTATAGAATTCATTGGCAAAACCATTAGGGCCTGGGGCTTTATCGCATTTAGCTTTAGCTATCGCATTTGTGACCTCCGTTACACTTATTTCTTTATCCAAAATCGGGTGATGAACCCCCATATGCAAATCGCTGCACACTAGCCTCAGAGGAAAAATATTTTCATAGAATTCCCACCATTCCTCTCCAGAAATGGGATTCTCGTGAAATGGTTTCCTTCTCAATTTTTTAACAGCTTCCCAAAAGTCTTGCGAGTCTCGAGCCCTGGAAATCTCCAGTTGCAATTCCCCATAAAACTCTTTCTTCTTTTCCTTGATTCGTTTAGTATATTCAGACCTCGTATCCACATAATAATTCCTGTCAATAATTTCTTTGGACGCCAGCCATTTATTACGATTAACTCCAACTTATTTCCTACGTTCTCGACATTCCTTATCAAACCACGGCTTGCTATCAAAGGGTTTACCCCCTCCCCTCTTGACATCAACTACCATCGACAATTGCCTGGCCGCACTCATCATAGCCTGCTCCAATATCTCGTTTAGTCGCTGCGGATTCCCAGAATCATATTGCAGATGTATATCCTCCAGAAATTTACTATATTCTTTGGCTTTATCGCTATCCCAAACAAGCTTACTATCAAGAATAACCTGACCAGAATCCTGATTCCTCTCTTTCAAATAAACCCGATTCAAAGTTACAACCACTGGCAGGTGATCTGAAGTTCCCGCTTCTACAATCTTCATGTCAAGCACAACATTAGCCCAGTCAACACCAACCCATACGTAGTCAATCAAACTGCAACCTCCTCTCCTCAAAAATGATAACGATCCCAAGGGGTCTCCTTTAGTTCTACCATTCAAAACTACAAAACCCAACCCCTCCACCAACAACCTTCCAAAAAGATTCTCAGTATCATCCATCGTTTGTCTAACTCCAAACAGTTCCGAGCCATCCAAAATCTCGGGCGCCATCTGGTTGAGGGAGCCAATTCGAGCATTAAAGTCACCACCTATTAATATCGGTAAATCATATCTAACTTTCAAATCTAAAATTAAATCAAACAACATCTGTAAACGATTATCAAAAAACTTCATATTGATATAAACATTTAATAGAATAATCTCCGAATCTGCAATTTTACATTTTATAGCTATACATTCATCACTTATGTTTAACACCTCAACATCTTTTATCAATTCTCTGTTGTACAACACCATCAATCCTCCGCTAGCTCTACCCATAGATTTTTCACGAGATGCTCTAACACATATCTTATCGAACACATTAAGATAGCTCGGAAGACTTATGGTATCACTACATACCCATGTCTCACTCATACAAACAATAGCATTTTCCGTAATTACAGACTCAATCTCGTCCCCGGTTAAATTGAACAGAGAATTAATCCCATGTAAATTCCAAAAACAAATTTTAGCATATAAATCTAGATTATTTTTTCCTAAGGGTACCATGTCCTGATTTATCATAATCGAGTCAAACTCTTTTACCTGATCTTTATTTTTTCTCACTTGGCCAACAACGCCTCCACTGCTGTCCGTTGCAGGTCGCTCTTCTTCGATCCCGCCGAGACTGCACTGTGATTTACGCCGAGTTGGATCTGTCTTCTGTCCCAGCTGCATTTCTTGGGTTCTTCGATCGGTCCTTATTGTTTTGGTCTCGAAAGGAATTCACAAGTCCTTTGCCTTCCCTCCAAACCATTTGCTGCCCATCAATATTCAGTTTATGAAAGCCAGTAATAACTTTTTTACCTAACTTTCTCTCTGTGTCAGCGATACTGTTTATTTCTCGCTGAATTTCTCTCTCCTTGTCCGTTCTGTCTCTATTTATATAAACTTTGCTACCTTTGTCTTTTAGTTTAAGCTTATTAGCCATGATGTTTTGAGTGCCCCCAATTGTATCCATCTTGACCAGGATTAAACTGTTATCCTTTTTGCCTATACGTCTTGCTTCAGCAATAGTGTCAATGACACCCAATTCAACTGACAGGAACTGGCTGACTTCCTCCACCACTTTGCCTGACTTAAGTTCCAAGCCTCTGATAATGACATTTTTGCGCCGGTCAGCCTGGTCACGTCGCTCTTCTTTTAATTCCAATTTCTGAATCTTGTCCCAAAGGGCCACTCTCTCCTCACGCCACTCCGATTCTTTGAGTTCAAAGTCTTTTCTAAATTCGCGCACCTCCAACATAAAACCTTCGACGTTGTTGAATTTTATCGAGACGTCGGCTACTTGTGCAGTCAGACTGTCAAGCTTGTCCAAAATGACCTGAAGCATGTCTTGCTCTAAACTTGTTTTATTTTGGGTACTTCTCAGGCCCACTTTGTCATTTGATTTATTGCTCAACATGTCACGAATGTTCTTGTTAGCGTTACCAACAGGTTTTGGAGGCATAGTTCACCAAACCACACCAGATGTCGTGAATCAACCGCTTTATCGGCACCACACTGGCTAACCTCCAATAACTAGATTTCAATTAAGGGGGGACCCCACCCTGATATTATCAAAAAATTGAATTTTTTTTTTTTGCAAAAATCGAATCCTTATAGTGTCTAGAATATCCCTCTAAAAGGAATTATTAATATTTAAAGTAAATTTAAAGATATAAGAAAAAATATGAGACATTGTCCAAGCAGGTAAAAATGTTTTCTGATCACGATTCATAAGAACAGCAATTTCATTACGAGGACTTTACTTAGTGGTAAAAACATCGTTACTATATTAATTTTTTTTTTCTATTTTTTATTTATTTTTTCATTTAATGCTTTTCGACAGTGATGGCGTTGTTGCTAGTTACATTGTTTACATTGTTTAATACATTACTTAACCTTTATACGCCGTCTTTTAGTTTTCTGTGTTTTTATGTGCGTGAATTTTCCAGTTATAAAAAGATAATACAGTTTTAAGTGAAAATGAGTCCGAAAAAAAAAGAATACATCGATATTAAATCTAAAATTAACATTAAACACCAACAAAAAAGCAGGAAGAGTAAACACCGTCCTTTGAATCGTTATGAAATGGAAAAAGAATCGGAGAGCTTATGTACAGCGGCGAAGAAACTTCGAACTTCTCTAAATACGGACATTGAAGTGAATTACAGTTGTGGATATAGGATTTTGAATTTTTTGACTGTATTCTCGGCGATTTCTGAAGTAGTGAAGTGCAGAAAATGCAACGGTGATGTTAAATTCACTGAATCCAGTATCCGTGGCTTGGGATTCAAGTTAGTGATCACATGCCTTAATTGTAAACCAACTAGTGTGAACTCATGCCCATTAATTGGAGGAAGGGCATATGAAGTCAATCGACGAATTACATTCGTTTTCAAATTGCTAGGATTAGGTTGGACTGCTTTGGACAAATTCTGCGGTTTAATGGATTTGCCCAAGTCATTTACTGAAACAATGTAGGACATAATCAGTAAAAACATTTTTCGTGCAGCAGAAGCGATTTGTAACCATTCTTTAGAAAACGCAGTTAAAACAGAGATACAATTAAATGGTGGAAAAAATAGTTTGACGGTTTCTGGAGATGGAACGTGGCACAAACGAGGATTTTCTTCCTTGTATGGGGTTTCTTCTTTGATTGGATATTTGAGCGGGAAAGTTGTCGACATATTAATAAAATCATCTTACTGTAAGGAATGCGAAGTATGGGAAAAATTATCTGCGACTCCAGAATATGCCGTATGGAAAGATTCTCACGCGGAAAACTGTCAAAATAATCATGAGGGCTCAGCTGGCAAGATGGAAGTGGATGCTATTCGCGAAATGTTTCAGAGGTCCGAAGAAAAGAATTCTGCACAATACATTAATTATATCGGAGATGGCGACAGCAAAACCTTCAAAGGATTGCTAGATTGCAATCCTTATAAAAATGTCACAATCAAGAAGAAGGAATGCATCGGACATGTGCAAAAGAGGATGGGAAGTCGCTTGAGAAATGTGAAGAAGCAAAACAAGGGTCTTGGTGGACGAGGAAAACTAACAGATAAATTAATTAATGAACTAAGTGTGTACTTCGGATTGGCAATTCGTCGAAATTCGGATAATAAGGAGAAAATGAAGAATGCAATTTGGGCCACGTTTTTTCATAAAATATCGACAGACAAGAATCCGCAACACCAATTTTGTGACGAATCATGGTGCTCTTATTTGAAGGCAAAATCGGCTGGCAACGACTTCGTTCACCCAAATCCTTTACCTGACATAGTGCAAAACGCAATCAAACCAGTGTATGTTGACCTGACTGCGGACAGTTTACTGGAACGATGTGAAGGTGGATTTACACAAAATAATAACGAAAGCTTGAATTCCGTCATATGGTCCATTGCTCGGAAAACTAATTTTTGCGGAAAGCATTCCATTGATTTTGCCGCCCATACAGCGACATGTCTCTTTAATGATGGGCATTCAAGCCTATTATTAATGTTGCAGATGATGAATATCGAAATCGGACCGAATTCTCAAGAATTATGCACCAAACTTGACAAAGAACGCATCCATAAGGCAGAGCGTAAGAGTTGGGCTACTTCGAAAGAAGCTCGTCAGTTGCTATTAGCCGAAAAAAAATCAAAAGAAGACGGTTTCCATCATTCCGAAGGAGATTTTTATGGACCCGGAATAGCTGAATAAATGTAAGGATACAATATTTTTAAGTTATTATACAAAAAACAGTACCGAAAACTTTAAACGCTTTTTACTCAAAACCACATTTTAGTAACTTAATGCCACTTTTTCTCGGGAACTATCCAATGAAATCACTTCAAATTTATACCAGTTGTGTAAAACTATTTTCTTTATGATGTAGCGTAGGATTTTTTTGATATTTCAATTCCTCGATTTTTTATAAACGGTTTAGTACCATTTTTTAATGATAAAATGATATTTTTTTTTTTAAACTGCTGCCATTTTTGTAATTTTATGAATTTTCAAAAAACCCTACGCTACATCATAGTCAGTCTAATGTATTTAAAGAAAATTTAAAAGATTTTGTTCTATCTTGTTCTAGGACTACTCGGGTTTGGCATTGATGATACCTCATTATTTAGAAACAGGATCAGTCTGGACACTACTGCGGGCTTAAACATTAATATTTTTTATCCAAAAAATTGTAAAATATTGTGGAAACCATAAACAATAAAATATTAAAAAACCAAAATGATTCGATTAGATTTATAACTTAAAAAAAATTGTTAAAAACCGCATTTTTTAGAGCGTTCAGGGTGGGGTCCCCCCTTAATCACCAATTAATTGAAAAAACTCGTACAAAGTAGAGAGATAATACATACACATAAACAAGACAATTCGCTCTAACTATTAAGCAACACCATAGATTTGCCTGTGCTCTCAAATTACTTTTACTTCACAAAATGTAAGAGCGATCCACAACAACGTCTTGTCGACACGAGCGCACAACGGAATCCAAATCTTCATTAACCCTCCATTGGTCGCGCTATTTTTAGCGTCTTTGTTTATCAACAAAAATGACACTCGGACTTCTTCCTCTTGTTAGCGGTTAGCTAACAACGCGACCACTGGAGGGTTAATATAAAATAAAATGTATGTTCGGTTCGAAAACGTACATTTTAGGTGATCTCTAAATTTTTTATAAGAACAATTTAATTAAATAATTAATTTATTAATCTTAATTAATTTTGAAAATGGAACCCTTGAATTAAAAGAATAATGATGCGCCCTCTTGCGAAAAAATTCCGAAATTAAGTGTCAAATTATCTAAAAGAAATAGTATAAAAATATCGCGAAATTGACGTTTTTGAAAAAACGTCAATTTAATAAACTTTAAATAACAAAAATTATGAGCCCACTGCTAACAACAAAGAAACAAAATGTAAGTTTATAACTTATATAATATAAAAATATACAAAATTGTTTTTTTTTCTATTATTGATTATAAAAACGTGTTTGTTCATTAAGCTACAGGTTATATTATTGTTTGTAGTTGTAATATACTTTCGCGTAGTTAAGCTTCGGATGCGATAAAATCTTACCGCAACATTCTATGCGAACGTATTGTTATTTAACTCATGCACCGAAAAAATTTCGGTGTGTATGACGGAAACACAGTGGTGTGTTTGTTGCGTTAAGGTTATGGCTTATGGCTGTTGGTAGACTTTCCAGACCAGGTTAGGTCCATGCGCCTATTTTAAATCTTCTTCTCTTTTTCTAGAATGGATGTTGCGTTAAGGTTATGTGCAGCAGACTCACCGATTCGGAACGTCTGTTGCCCCGTTTCGAATATATCGGACGCACCGAAATTCGGAGCAACTGAAGTTGGTACGTCTGATGCTCCAAATCGGTACGCTTGATGTCTTGAATCGGAGCAACAGACGTCCCGATTTGAGGGGCATGAGTCGTAATAGCATTTGGTACGTCTAATGCATTGCTGATTGTGTCAGACGCACCGAAATTTTTTCGGTGTGGTCTGTTGTTAATTTAAAACTCACTTTGAATCATTTAAGAGCACCTCAGAGTGAGAGAGAGAGAGAAAGCAAGTGAAAGTAAGCGAGCAAAAAATAATGGAATATGGGGCCTAACTGTTAGCGGGCAGCGAACAATAAATGGCATGTGGGGGTGTGTTTTTAAATTGTTGAAAAATAAGGCAAGAAAAAGCAGTAAGTGAGACTTACCAGTTTCAGCAGGCAGCAAAGAAAAAAGTAGACAAGTGGGAGTAAGAGGTGAAAGCGGCAAGATCGAAGGGTTACTCTTGGAAAATAATGAAAAGACGGAGAAAAACTATTCCTAAAAGCGCAGAGAAAAAAGATGGCGGTAAGCCGGGAAGGCGAAAATAGAATAGAAAGCGGGACTTGTGAGTGACGTGTGAGGGAGGGGATGGTCAGAGTATGGATGCGATTTATAATTAATTTGATTTCTTTGTGTCAATAATGGTATTCTAAGCGTCCTCATGTTTGTGAAAAATAATATTTCGCGTGAATTGAAATTTTTAAATAAAAAAAAAATTTCCAAAAATAGCAACCATGCTTCTGGCAAGCGGTTACAAGAGAAGACAGAAAGTGACAGACGATGACAAAAAGTGACAGACGGTGATAAGAAGTGACAAGGAATGACAGGCATTGATAATAGATGACAGGAAGTAACAAGCGGTGACAGTAGGTGACAGGAAATGACAGGCGTTGACAGGAAGTGACAAGCGATGACAATAGGTAATAGGAAATGACAGGAGGTGACAGAAAGTGACAGGTGGATACAGGAGATAACAGACAATGACAGGCGATGAAGGGAAATGACAGACGGTAACAGGAAGTGATAGGAAGTAACAGACGGTGGCAAGCGGTGACATGCAGTGACATGTGGTGAAACTATGTGACAGCAAGTGAGAGGCGGTGGCATTATATCACAAGCAGTGACAGGCGATAACATACAGTGACAGACGATAACAAATGGTGACAAACGGTGACAGGCAGTGGCTAGCGATGATATTAAATGACAGGCGATGCAGCAAGTGATAGGAAGTAACAGGCGATAACAACAGGTGGTGACAAACGGTGACGGGCCGTAAGAAGAAGTGACAGACAGTGACAGGCCGTGACAATAATTGACAGAAAATGATAGACGGTGACAATAATTGACACAAGATGACAGGCAGTGACATGCCGTGAAAATAGATGACAGGAAGTGACAGGCGATGGCAATATACCACAGGCGATAACAGGTTGTGAAAAGCGGTGACAAGCAGTGACAGGCGATGACAAGCGATGACAGGTGTTGATTTATCACATATTCTCTGTATTTGCAACTAATATAATTATAAAGAAACCATATACTTGTGTTAATAATATTTTATTAATAACAAAATTACAACAGCAACAAAGACAACAACAACAAAATATCTACAATTTAAACAATAATAACAACAACGACATATGTACAATTTAAACAACTGTAAACCCGCTTTAAATTTTGAAGTTTTGCCGCGCATGCAGATGGCGAATTGCGTGCCAAGCAAGGAGCGGGCACGGTCCGGCAGTTAGATATAGAGAAGATTACGTACGTGACGGACGTTCATTTTTGTTCAATCATAAAATATAATTTTCCAACACTATTTTGTCTCCATATAATTAACCACATTTTTATTGTACGTTTTCATTAATAAACTTTCATTATTAAACAGAGATCGAGTGAGTTTTATTTTCTTTTACAAGTCAGAAGTGCGATCGGACACACGTGCTGTGAAACAAAGGAAAATGTCGGACGACGAAAAGAAGAAGTGTGGCGATAAGGAGAAAAAGACTGATAAATGTGTTGTGGAAAGTGATGATGCTGATAAGGTGTCGAGGAGTGAAACGGCTGGAAACAAAAGTTTAGTCGATTCCGTCGAGAAGGTGAAAACCACTGAGCACGTGCCTTCCTTGTCGAGTTATAAGACAATTGACATAACCTCGCCGTCTACACTATGTGGCGCCTTGCCTGAAGAGAGTGAACAACCAGAAAGAGGTCAAAGATTTCTCGTGAGATCAGATTCGCAGTCCATCCTTCAAAATTTAACGGACACCGATATTCTGGTGGAATTATCGAGAAGAGGCTTGCTGAAGAATGAGACATCGGGCCAAGTGGGAGGAGGGGACATGAAGGGAACCTCCAAACGTGAAGAAGAGAAGACTATGACCCCTATCGGAACTGAAGAGAAGAAAGAAGCTAAGACGCCCAGTGGAACCTGTGAAGAAAGTGAAGCGAAAAGTGTCGAGAGTGAGGATAACTATCACTGGCAGACGGCAACAGAGTTTTTGAAGTTAACTCCCGGTGCAAAATTGAAGAGAGATCTCTCATTTGGGCCACCAAGGCATACATCGACACAGATCCCCGACGCAAAATTTTGGAGGGGGGAGAGGGTTACGAAGAGGGCCGAAGTGGACCGACCCTCACCGAAGAGACACCGCACGGAATTGGCGCGCATGGCGATGGTTGGTATGACTGTAGAAGACGCGTGCCACCAAAAGTATCCCCAAAACCTGAAGACCAGCGTTCGGCGCAGGGCGGGTACGGAGATTCGGCCGAGCAGTTGGTGCGTCTTCTTGCCGACGCTATTTCGTCCAACCAGAATCAGGGAGCTCATACATTTTCAAAAAGAGATGGTGAGAAATTATTGCCAGATTTCGACCCAAGTGCGAAGGCGGCCATGTCATCGAATCGATGGATAACCAGAGTGGAAGAAGTGTCTGCTATGTACAACTGGGACAATAAAACAAAATTGTACTTCGGCTCGATGAAGATGAGGGGCGCAGCCAAGATTTGGTTCGATCGTTATAGTGGAGAATGTGCAACCTGGGACCGATTCGCTCAAAATCTTCGACAAGCTTTCCCCTTGAGGAAAAAAACAGTGGAAAGTATACTCAGAGGTGGCAACAAAGAAGAAGAAGCCTCAAGATTTATATGAAAGCTATGCATACGAGATGTTAGCTCTCACGCAGGGTACAGAAATCGAAGAGAAGGTGGTAGTTGATTACGTCATTAGAGGATTAAGCGACGATGGCATGAGAAGAGCAGTAGCAGGTCGCTATTTCGATAATTTGTCACAATTCCTAACCTGTGTGCATTTGTACGAAAGTAGGTTGAAAACTTTGAGAGAACAAGGACCAAAAATGGAGCAGAGGCACCAGAAGGATGACAAGACCTCCATCAAATGCTACAATTGCAATGAATTTGGCCACATCGGGAATAATTGTTCCAAGGCCAGCATAAAGAACGTATGCTACAATTGCAGACAACCGGGGCATATCGCGGCCAGATGTCCTCAGAAGAAGAAAGAAGGCATGAAAGCAGACGACAAAAAAGTGTACAACGCATCTGGAGGTGACGAATTCTCTGAAAACAAATATCGGAAGACTGCTATTATAGATGGGCGAAATAGTCGAGCCCTGATCGACACCGGCTGTTTTGGTGTAACCATGCGTAAAGGAGAAGCACAGAGAATGAACATTGCCTACTTACTACAGAAGAAAACAATTATTGGCTTCGGAGGATCCAGCTAGACAATTGGGAGCAAAAAATTACTAATTGAGGTGGACAACGTTGCTGCTGAAGTAGATGTATTCATTGTTCCAGACATTTCTCAGAGTGACCCAATGATAATTGGAAGAAGCTATTTGGACCAGCCACATGTAATCTTCTGGAAAGAAGGTGATGAGATCCGCATAGGTTATGTTGAAGCTACAAAGGAGACTTGTAGGGAGATTGAGGTCATGGACACTAAAGAGAAAGAGCAGACTGACAAAGTACAAGTACACAACACCAGTCTCATTTTCTCACACGCATCCTCGACCGATAGCTGTACAACCCCAACACCTAACGGAGAACAAACTATATCTGACGATGAGCAAATCAGAGAAGACAACCTGCACCCATTGGAAGATCATTCTGAAGAACCACTCAAGAGACTACTAGAAGAATACAAGGATCGTTTTGATGATTCAATGTTCGACTTAGAAGAAGCAGCTACGGAGCCTATAGAGATAAATGTGACGTCAGTGGAGCCTGTCAGCTACCATCCCTATCAAAAACCAGTAAAACATCGAGAAGCAGCTCACGAAATGATAAATAACATGGTGAAGTCAGGTATCATTCGTGAATCAAAATCTGCATACGCGAGTCCTGTGATCTTCAGAGAGAAGAAAAATGGTGATAGGCGCATGTTCGTGGACTACATGAAACTGAATGCAATAACAGTGAAAGATAGATACCCAATGCCAAGAATCGAAGACCAGGTGGACTCTCTTGCTAGGTATAAATATTTTATTACTCTGGATCTCGCAAGTGGTTACTACCAGATCCCAGTCCACGAGTCGTCGAAGGGAAAGACTGCTTTTGTTTTGCCCTTTGGACATTTTGAATTTAACAAAATGCCTTTTGGTCTGGTGAACGCTCCAGCGGTTTTCCAACGAATGATAGACAACATATTTAGTGACATGAGAAGTGAAGTACGCGTCTATTTTGATGACATCTTGGTTCCATGCAAATCAGTAGAAGAAGGAACTATAATCTTGGAGAAGATTTTTCAACGGTTGCGAGAAATTGGATTGAAGTTAAACCGAGATAAGTGTGAATTTTTCAAGACATCAGTCGAGTATTTGGGCTACCAAATCTCTGAGGGTTGTGTCCAGCCTGGGTCAAGGAAAATTAGAGCCATCTCGGAATTCAAGGTACCAGAGACTGTCAGGGATGTTCGGAGCTTCTTGGGGTTGGCAAGCTTCTTCCGGAAGTTCATCCCCAAATTCTCTCAAATAGCTTCACCGATAGTGGAATTAACTAGGAAAGACGCTGAATTTAAATGGAACAGTGAGCACCAAATTGCTTTCGACACTTTGAAGGGGAAACTGGGTTCACATCCCATTCTAGTCATTTACGATGTTGACAAGAACCATGAAGTACACACAGATGCAAGCAGAGAAGGACTGGGTGGAGTACTTCTACAGGAAGAAGAAAGCGGGTTGCATCCTGTGGCATACTTTAGCAGGAAAACGTCAACTACAGAGAAAACTTATCACAGCTTCGAGCTGGAAAGTTTAGCCGTTGTGAAGACACTAGAACGGTTTCGAATCTACCTAGTTGGAAAGAAATTCAAAGTCGTCACGGATTGCAACTCACTGAAGATGACGATGAACCGGAAGGACGTAAATCCGAGAATAGCTAGATGGTTGCTCCGTCTGCAGGACTTGGAGTTTGACACCGAGCATAGAGCGGGGACTCTGATGGGACACGCCGATGCTTTAAGTCGAAATCCGGTCGAAGAACCTCAATCAGTCGAAGAAGCAACATTGGACGTGTTTACTGTTGAAATTGACCGAGACGATTGGCTGCTTACTTTGCAACGACAAGATAAGGAGATTGGAAGAATATTTGATGTCCTCGAAAACAACCCTTGTGGAAAAAAATTCTCTGAAAAATTCCAAAAAATTCCATAAAATTCCCTAAAAAGCTCTGAAAAACTCCGTAGAATTCTCCGAAAATCTCCGCATATCTCCGTAAAAGTGTCAAATTTGGCACTATTTTGAGATTTTGGGAGATGTATGGAGATTTTCCGAGATACACAAAAAAATTAACAAGATTTTATTTAATTCCGT
>JABFQA010001156.1:0-14843 GCA_022817065.1 Probaryconus sp. ZL-2020 | reverse complement strand
TTAGGAGACTCTTGGATTTTGGCGTGTACGAGTGTTGCCGTTGCATTAAGGTTGGCCAAAAGGATTTTTTTTTCATTTACTCATTAATGAAGTATTTCACTTCGCCTTTCATTTCAACCCACATATAGCCTTTTATCAAAAATGCTTTCTTATCCAAAATGTCATAAAATTTTTTGGAAACGGAAAATACGTGTAAATAGAATTTCTACACAAAAATGTTTCGATGAATTAATCAATGAGAATTTCATACACATAATATTAAGTGGAATTATTTGCCAGTTGGGCAATTTCATTAAAGTCAATCAAGTGGTAAAAGCCGGGTTCATTTCATAACGTTTGTCAAGAACATGTGACTGTATGCATTCTATAAATGCATATATCCCATAGTGTGCAATCAAGCAGAGTACCTCTTACGAGCATTTCGTGGTTAGATTTGACTGCGTTCTCTACTCTACGATCTACGGATAGCGTGTCGAGGCACCATAGCAATTCTCGGTTTTCGTCGTCGCGACAGCATTTAAAGAGCTTGGCTGTTTTACCACCGTATTTTATTATATTTTTTTTCGTTCTTTTTTTCATTGGCATAGATGTAAAAGATTTGCTCGCACTGCCTTTCTTCCGCTTGCTCGACAACGTCTTAAAACAAATCTTTACAAGTCTGTTTTATTTAAACTTATAGCGGGGACGTAATAACTCTTTATGTCGGATGAAAGTTGTATTTTTGTGTATCTTTTTTTAGTAGAAGCTGAGCTCGATTCGAGTGGAGCTTTTGCCTACGAGATTAGCATCGAATATCACGCGAAAACGTTTCAAATTAAGCTGAAGCACCAACCGCCTTAAGCGTGCACCTGCGTTTCGCTCTCGTGATAACGCCGTCGACCTCGTCGACGGCGCACTGCAGAGACGAATAATTAACAAAGCTCGGTACGATTTATTAGCGCGCGACCATGCATATGAGTTTCTCTGATGTTCTCTCGTCCTCTCATTGCGATTAAACGCAACTTATCTAAGCAATTACTTTAACCAGTAAGCAATCTTTTCGATTCTTTGAAATAAGCTTTTCTCAAATTTTCTCTTTATTTTCTCTTTATAATTATAAAAGACAATAGATTTCAAATGCAATACTACATTGACTTTTTGACATCACGATAATCAATTCTAGAATCCCTTTTAGCTAATTGCGTTGCGATTAGGAGATGACCCAATTTAACTCGTGCACAAGTATAACACATAAAGTAATTGGATCCTAATTATGTATTTCAGTTGATCTCGATTATGGATCAATTCACATTTCAATTAAGATTTCAATTAGAATTTATTCGGTACCTCTGTGATATTTGTGCGACGACGGTATTTTACATTTTTCTTGTTAAAATTATATATTGTAAAAAAATTTCAATATAAACAGCAGAAGAATATTTGCATACTATTTTTCGAGAAAAAGTTTAAAAGAAAGCGTCGGAGAGAAAACACAAAAGTCACAAAGGAAAGTTTGGTTACTTCTTTGCATCGAATAAAATTGGAACCGGGAAAATTTGCAAGGTCCACAACATCGCTATGCCCGATGCAAGCGACGTTGCAAAAAATATCAGAATATGAATAAGCGCGCTTATATGGCGCAGGAGAAACAACGCACCTTCACGCCGCTGAATCTTGGAAGCGGTCCAATTGAATTTGGGTCCGGGATCCCTGTGAATTTGAAACGGCGGTCGACGAAAAATGATCGCAGCGCGCAAATTTGAGGTAATCGCATTGGAATATGAATTCCGCACGTAAGCTCGTTTTCGCATATGAAATCTTACGAAACGGAATGCGATTCGCGAAGCTTCGTCTCACGAAATCCCAGATAAGTAGAAAAAGGGAAGTAGGTGAGGAAACGAGTCAACGCCGAAATCGCGAGAAACGCTTTGAATAATATCGCGATTCAAAGTCGCCGGAAGATTTTATTTCTCGCGGTTGGTGCACCGTAACTGCTGCCGCGGTGCCAGCCAGTCCGTCGGCGTGCGCTCTTTTCTTTCTTTCTTTCTTTCTTTCTTTCTTCCTTCCTTCCTTCCTTCCTTTCTTCTCAGAATTTTCGTCAAGAGCGATTTAACTCCAGTCGCGCTTAGTTATTGCTACTTAGTAGCGACAATAACTGTGCGTTAATTAACTCCTCAAAATCACTGAAATTGGATCAAGTTTTCTGTAAAGTTCTTGTTCGACTTAAAACTACTTTTTACACAAACTAATTTGTATTCATTAAAAATTTGATAAAGCAGCGTCAGCAGCAGAATCGAAGCTAGAAGCGAATACTTCTCTCAGTTGAATTCTTTGTGGAAAACGCGGGATCGAGTATTTAAAATATAAGTAAACAAGGAAATGATCAAAGTTGAATGATCTTTGAACTCTCTCGAAACTACCCGGTGTAAAGAATCACTTAACAACAAAAACAATATAACATTATGTTGCATTAACATTTAGAATACTAAACGACTGGGACAGATTTTGCATAAATCGCACTTTGTTAGAGTTGCATAAAATGAAGTATACTTATGCGTACATAAAACACAGTTGATTTAAATTCGCATAAAGTGAGTGCAGTTAATTTCGAATTGCACGAAATGCAGTTAAGTTGCGCAAGAGATACCGTGCACATAAAAGTGTATAAAACACATCAGCCGAATGCTTCATAAAATGTGTTTTATCGAAAAGAGCGCGATCCCCCGTTTTCGATGCAAAAGCACATTCATTCGCCTTTCCTATAAATTACTCATTTAGTGTCTATATTAGTTTATTTATTTTCACCCGGACACTCGGCTATTTTTCTTCAATTATTTTTATGTCATCGTCCACAAAAGTAATTGTTAAAAAAAAAAAAAGTATAATAAAACTAGTGAAACGAACCATTTCAAAGAACCGTGGAAAAAAGGGGAAGAAAAAAACTTAACGTTAGTCAAACAATTGAAAAAGTTTCCAACGAACTGTGGGCGGCCTTGAACGCCTTTAAAAGCTTATTCCATTAAGACCTATTTTCCAAATGAAGCAAGTCCTGAATATTTGAGCGTTCTTTTCACATGTTACATTTGCGAATGAAACGGACGAAAGTAGACAACAATGAGGAAAGTAGTCGCACACCCTGTTGCGCACAAAGCTGTCGGGATGGCGATCAGTGTGTAGTTTGTCGCTGCCGAGTTTATCCACCGTAACGATAATTTTCCCTCGATTCTAATTGAAATCACGGTAATTTTGGAGAGTGCTTTCAGCACTACTTTTCACCGTGCTGAGAGCACGTCGCGAGCTCACGTGGTCAACGTAGGTCGTGTCACTGCGTGCACGCACCGGCTGCCTTCATGAAAAAGGGCCACCGATTTCCACAATGCTGACAATTTGCTAATGCTCGCGTTAATGGCAAACCTTAATAAAAACGCGGAACAAAAAACATTGTTAAAACAAGAAGTTACCTTAAATGGATAGAAGGTAACTTCAATTAAATATAACAATAAACTGAGATCAAAGATTCATCTACGCGAACAGAAAAACAACTAGTAAAAATTACTATTTTTACATCAATGTTAGAACAAGATCTTATCAATATTATATTTTACTATTAAATATAGTAATTTCTAAGATTATAATCTGAATTTCTGAGATTACTATATTTGATAGTAAAATATAATATTAATAAGATCTCGTCTTCATATTGCTACAAAAATCGTAACTTTTACAAGTTCTTTTCTGTCCGTATATATTCTTTGACTACAGGTCAAAATAATAATGACCGCGTTGCATTAATCCGCACAAATGATATGAAATTTGGCCCAAATTGACCTTATCAGAAACAGCCCCACAAAATTCGAGATAATTTGTACAAATGGATTACACGATATCGCCGTGGATCTTGAAATCGCTGAGCGCAACAAACATTTCTGCTCGCATTGGGAACATCGCTTTACATGCATGCATGCATTCGTGCAGCCTGCATGATGCACCGACATGCGTGCAGCACGCGTGCATCGCGCCAGGAGGTCACGCACGATGCTCGATTCTTATCTCCTCCCCCCCTTTGCCCCTCTTCTTAATTCGAGCCACGCAGAATAAATAGCCGACAGATAACGATTTGTCCCGCGCTCAAGCCGGCTACTATTAACTACGGCTACTTGCGCTGCATTGCATTACATTAAGCGCCGGTTTATTACATTAAGCGAGCGACGCGTGCCTCCTCCTCCTCGTCATTAACAGGCAAGGCCGGGCGAGCCGACGTCTGTTGTTGAGCCATATGCCGCTCATAAGTTGTTGCAATATTCCTCCGCACCCCGAACGAACGAACTCGCGCTTATCGCGATCGCGAAAATCGCCTGGAAAATGAGAAGCCTCGTCAGCAGAGTTTCGCCTGCTGCCTGCTGACTCCTCTTTTCCGTCTGGATTCATACCGGTGCGGTTGCTCGTTACATGACGCCTCTTCAACGAGTACACACTAACCAATAATTACAATTACACTGTAGATGGAAAAAGGCAAGATTTTATTCAGTTATCTGCCAAATCCAAAAAACAAAAAGTTTTGATATCAGAAAATGGCAAATCTAAAAATTAAAAACCTGTCAAAATTACAGGTTCCGAAATTCCCTCAAGCCCAAGCTCAAGCTCAAGCTCCAGCTCCAGCTCAAGCCCGAGCCCTAATATAATAAAATCTTGCCCTAAACTAATAAAATCTTGCTGCAACTTTCTAACGAAATACTTGATTCACACTTTATGATTTTAGTCGATTAGTTACATTGAATACATTCTCTGAATGTATTCAGTTATTTAATAACCGCTTTTGAGTCGATAATTAATGTATCTTGGTCTGAATGTGACTTTAATAAAGTTGTTAAACTTATAGTAAAAGCAATTGTTTCCGAACTTGGGGTTAAAGCAAAATACAATCTTATTTGATCAAACCACAAGTTTGATTAAAGAGTACATACTACGCGTACGTGCAATACCAATTATTACGGCGCACATATGGTGTATCGAATGCCTGCTACAATTATAACATTCTTCATTCGATGAACAGCTGTTAAATAATTGTTTCCAATTTGCATAGTAAAACTCAGTGTAAATTGTGCAAAATTTTATACGTACATGTGTCATCATTACCACAAATATAATAAAAGCTGCTAAATAATTATATGCTAATAAAACTTATATATGTTTTTTTGTACCATCTGAAACTAAACTATTTTTCATTACATCCTGCTGAATTAAGTCAATTATTTTGTAAGTTTCGAAATGCCGTGTAATTTGAAAAAATAATTCACATTTGCACTGCGTACGCTTTTTCATTTGCATTCAGTTAATTTTTTAATGTAATTGATATTGCTCGCCCGTTATAGCATAAAAGAGCAACTGACAAAGTTATTAAAATGAAATTCGAATATCGTGTTCAATCTCATCGTAGCATGGAAAATAATTTATTAGCTAAAATCAAAGTAATCGTTTACATCAACGAAATTGGTCATGCAAATTAAAGTACTTATTTCCAATGAAATTTATTTTAATTTCAATTATATCGAACGAATGAACATAAAAAAATTAAACATCCAATTACTGAAACATTTTGTTCAAAAGCTTTGTGCAATTATTTTCTTTTATTATTATTAATTTTTTTTTACGCGCACCAAGTTATTCTGCAAACTAATTGAGGACGATTCAACAATAGAATAATTCACACAGAACTGAATGCGTGTAAAACATTATATATTATCATGGTGCAATTTTAAAGATAAAGAATCACTTCCGTCATGCGATCCCACAATTAAAAAAGATATCGATTGATCGACACCGAGATAAGAAATGAAACCTATTGACGATTTAACTAACGTACGTGTGAAAGGCACAGATAGTTATATGATACGTGAGTTTTATTGATGAAAAAAGTCGGTAGCCCTTTCGCCTTTCGTGGTTTTGATAAAACAATTTGATAAGGACAAAGGGAAACGCAGGTCCGAGCGAAAAATGCATGATTTTAGCGTGCTCGAAAAAGGTGTCGCAATCCAGCTCGAAATGGGGGGGTTGTTCATAAATATATCCAAGATTGCAATCATTCTCCATTACCGTCGCCTTTATAAAACGCGTCCGAATAAATGTTTCTTAAGGTACTGCTACACCGCACTGTCAACTTTCGAGTTAATACGTGTTTGTTTTCACTGATCCGATCTCTGACATGAAATTTTCATTTGCTTAAAATAATGTCATGTTTCACAAATTACAGGCAAGCACGAAAAAAAAGATTTATGAATTTTTCTTTACGTTGAAACGTTGACGAAAAATTCTGAGTATCATTCGCATTATTATGCTAAATTACTTACAATGTAAAAAAAAAACACAACATGGTTAATTATACATTGATCATAAAGCAATAAACATAATATATGAAATTTGGTATTATGGCACATTATGCATCTCGGATAGCAGTTTATGAAATGATGTACACGCGTTTATTTAGTTAGGTATCAATCTCTGGAAATGTATTACAGGTTATATAACCCAACACTATCCATGATATCCATGAAACGTTCAATTATACATCATAAGTTCATTACATGCTATGAGCATGTAAAGGACATCCCTGGGATATGTCATTCTAATTATATGGAATTCGATTTCAAATTACAAATGGTAAATTACAAATTACACAAGGATGCTCTTTGATCTTAATACTGTCCTCGTCTTACTCATGCAATACACATTCCCTTTATATTGGCGCGCATAACTGTGGCTCCTACAACATAACGAAAACGTAATATTATCGAATTACAATAACTCATTTGCTCATGAAATTTTCAAAATATTTCAAATAATTATTAGTTCGTTTGCACGTTTTTGTCCATTAAAATTTTACAACAATTGAACAAAAATTACGAAGCGCTTCATTCAACCCTTTTATACATTTCTATTTATACTCTATTTTTTGGATGTTTCGGAAGAATCCTCACTCGAGTTTTCGGTCATTAATCGAGCCTGCGTGCGTTATTCGTCACGGTTGATTCTAGTGTACGTGCGTATGTATTTATTTGTCAGTAATGAACGGATTCTGTGCGCACGTAAAAGTTGGCAAAGTTGGCGTCGGATTTATTCGATCGTCGGTGAAAAAAAAAAAAAGGTGCTCTATCTCGAAATGTCAGCTGGCCCCGAGCGAGCGATAGGCGCTACGCAATGAAGCGGAATCCACGCGCGCCTCAGTTACAGGATTAAATTCACAGGAGCGAGAAAGAGCGAGCCAAATCGACGTACTGGGAGGTTGAAAAAGGGGTGGAGGATGGAACAGGATGGGCCTATAGAACAATCGGTAGTAGTATATGCGATATATATATATTGCCGACTGACTGATATATCTCGAGTTTTAACGATGATCCTGGCAATAACTCCGGGCTTAGTTTCCTCGTGAATTGTGGGCCGGGCGCGATCACCAATCATTGGTTATACGTCCCTGGTAATTAACTAATGTTCTTCTCTATGTAAATAGCCTGTAGTGCTCGCAAACTTAATGTCCTTCCCAACGCAACGTTATGCCGATAGATGCAATGTTGACGGTCTCTTTATCCTTCGTGCGAAAACGAACGTTCGGAACGAAAGAAATGGATTGGATACCGTTATAATTAAGAGAAGACAAATGTTCTCGTGTCAAGCTTGATTTATTGAATCCAGAAAAAGATGTTATTGTTCGCTGTTAGCTAAAAGGAATCACTTGAACTTAATAAGGACATCTAATTTTGGATTCACTACAACGAATTCGCGTGTAAAATCAAGTGAGATTGTCGAAGGACAAAGACAGGTAGAAGCGAAAAATTGTTTTGTTTCTAATCAAGTGTTCATTTTGCCGATGGACAGCGTGTAAAAATGTAAATTCAATTTCTGCTCCGAATTACAACACACAGAATACACGTAAACATCTCCGAACAAATATGCCCTATTCATTCACTTTGACGCCGCTGTCCGTCACCCTTCACGTGTCACCAGATGCTATTTCGTGAATTCCACACGAGTCAATCCCTTCCACATTCCTTCTGTTCGTGCAAAATTAATTTTCTTTAATTAAATTGACATCGGCGCCCGATGCATCTGTGTTATCCGTGTGTACAGGTCATATCAAGGGAATAATATAACAATTCGTTTTATCTTTATTTCCTGATTTTTTTTTTTTAATCATAAGTAGAATTGACATGAATATATGTTTAAATTACTTATGGATGATATTTTAAATAATTTGACGGTCAATTTTTTATTGCATTTAACATTTAAGTAACTTTTTCATTATGTAAGTTGTTAAATGAGATGAATAATGTGTCTATTGTAACGAAAGTAGATGGATTGAAAGGAAGAAAGGAAAAAATAGTATCCATTGGACATGAAAATGTTAGGGAGAGAAATTGGTCAATAGAGAAACCGCAAGAAGACCGTTCCTCGCATCCGCAAGTGCGGTAAATCGTCGGGAGCATAGTAAATGAATGACCAACGTAACTATTTCTAAAGTAACCAGTTTGGCGCGTTTGAAACGTTGGAAAAGAGTTGAAAAGCTGGGTTCGTGAGCGGGGACCAGAGAATTGGAGGATCGAAGGATCTTGCGCGACTTTTCGAGTTATCAACGTGGGTTTTATTAATGACAGCTAGACGGGAGCGCCGAGTTTATGGCGGGACATAAACTCTAAACTGATTAACAGTAGCCGGTAGTATAGCTCGGCTGCTGCAATGCAATATATATGCAGCAATCGTGGCTACGTGTAGGGAACCAAACTGCTCTGCGCTCTGTCTCGTTAGCAATACCCAGTTTATAGGCCATCGTCGACTGAATTAACATTGCCCAATTAAATTGATAGATGTCTCGGCCGGCATTAAATTCCGATCCCCGGCCAAAGTAGCGCGTAAATCATCAGATAGACCCTATCTATCCATTTCTATTCATGCTCTTCGCCGCCTTCCCCAATTATTTTTACATTATTTACTTTTTATCATTTCAGATAAACGCCACAATTTCGTCACAAGTCACCGTAAAGCAGTAAGTAAAATCTTGCTGTACATTTAATGTTTAATTATAACTGAGAACAGAGATTATTCTGCCTGTATAAACAGGAATTCGATCAGGTCACCTGGTTTTAATCCCGAACAAACAAATTATTCTTCATAAAAGCAAACTTATCTATCATCATCTTCTCCCCCGCTTCCTCGTTGATGTTCCGTCATTAAAGCGACCCCCTTTATCGCTCCGATTACCGAGTACACACGTCCGTTCAGATATTAAAAAATAACGTTGACCGCGCTTGGCAGCCGGGAATGCATTGTAAGCTCCTAATCCGCGTCCATATTCTGCGTGGCTCGTCGTCGTCGTTGACGACTCTGATAAGCTCCACAAGGATAAATAATATCTATTAATTACATTCGTCCGTCGAGATCTCGACGAGCATCATTCGAAAAGGTGGCGGTTGCGGTGCCGGTCAGAAGAGTCAGGGGGACGACTAGACAGTGGTAAAGAGTGGCGCGGTTTATCACGAAACGGAATTAAACGGTTTACGACTGGACCACAGATTAGTACGAACGAGATGAACGAACGAGAGGGTGGCGACCCCCCTCGCGTCCCACCCCTCTGCCATCCCAACGACACCCGAGCTATCATTTGCGAATTCGTACACAGTCCGTCGATTCGATGGAGCCATGCGACTCTGGTTAACTTCAATTTGGTTATCCGCCACTGTGCCTTCCGTTTCAAAACTCATAAGTTACCGATCACCAATCTTTTGCGAATATTTGATTGTGCATTGCACGTAACTCTCTTGATTGTCGAAAAAGAATGTTATCTAAACAGGTAGATTTTTTTTTTTTTCATGAATCTTCAAAATGTATTATGATTTAAATTTTGTTGAGAAACAAAAAATCTACACTTCGATGCGACGAAATGAAAAACGCGAAGCTCGTAATAATAAAGCAATCTAAAATTTACGCGTTCATTTCATCTGATAATTTATTCACCAAAGATAAAACATCAACGTGCCTTATTAGTTGGAAGCGTATGGAAAGGGTTTGCAAAAAAATTTATCTACCCAATAACTTTTCAAAATGATATACTTTTAATGCACGCGTCATATTATTATGCGCATTTACTGACTATAAATTAGTGCGTCGCGACGAGACGTATTAATATTTGAGCAAACAATACACCGTTTGTCGTTGTTATTATTATTATTCATAAAGTCCATGTTTAACGATTTTTCGAACCACTCCGCTCGCACTGTAACGCGAGTTAAGTACTTTCTTTTACAGCGCGCTTTCATATCGTCAAAGTGACAATTAAAATGACGCTCGGAAAAAAAAAGAAAACAGAAAACAGCGCGAGCTTTAGAGAGTTGTTGTTGTTTTTTTTTTTTTTCGCTTTACTTGTGTTGTGCTGCATTAATTAACGAAATTGCAGTTTTTCCGCGTATTTCATCACATAACTGGTATAGTAGTAAAATAACTAATCACTAAACAATTTAATTTTAAAACTGCTGTACGCATTTATATGCACAAACTAACTGCGTCATCGCAATGACAACATACCTCGGGCTGTTAACGCAACTCTTGCACAAACGTAAACTTTGAAACTTCACTGATTTAATGTTCAATATTTAACAAAAATTAACTAATTACTTTAAAATCGTCATAGTTTACGTGATTTCAGGAGCATGTATACAGAGAAAATACGTTTCTCTCGATAACAGAACTGTTTTCATTATCATTCTTATCTGATAACAGGAATCACGTACTTGGGATAGGTCAGACTTATTAACGAGTTTTGTGCAAACGCTTACACAACAACATTTAACGAACAACGCTCTGCATTGTTACATTTTTAATAAGCAAATTTGTTGTTATTATTCATTAAAGTTGTAATTTTCAAAGATGAATAAATTAGTATTGTATGAATTAATGTTTGTAAATGTTTGCTAACAGTTATCGAGTATATTCGCAAGTTCCATCATCATTCAGATATACACATACCCTAACGTCATGTAGAGTTCTATAGACATAGATCCTCTTGTAACAATAATATCCTAGTAGTATAACAAGATATGTCTGTGATCACTCTGAACGCTGACTTTGTGAATAGACGAAGAAGGGTGATTTGTCGGAAGAGAAGGAACATTACATACGCCAGATACCTGCCGGCTATCGAGACATATTAAATTAACCCTCTTCAAGCATACTGCTCTATCAAGCTTCTATAACACCGAATAGAACATACATACCACTACAAGATAAAAGCACGAAAATCACTTCCCCAAAACTATTACAAACCACATGCACGATGTAGTCGTTATATTATTAACTTTGTTTAATCTTTAATATTTACAAAATTTACTGCATTCAACGTCGACCTACAATAAATCATGCGAATACATTTTTAAATATACTCTGTTACATTAAAATCTGCAGAAATCTAATAATTCAATGTTCGTCATGTTTTTATTTCGATAATCAAATGAATAAAGCTCTTTCTTTATTAGATTTGAAAGTAATTGTAGGAAAAGCATTCGTGAGGATCCGGATATTTTGCAGGATCATGAATCGCGGATAAGTCAGAGAATTGACCTTTTACTTTATTTACTTTATAAGACAAATAAAGAATGCTTGTGCTGTCTGCTTTCTTCTCGATTTCGTCGTAGAATCCGACAAGTTATTCGTGAAACATACCCTGAAACACAGTTCCCCGAACGACTTTAAATGGATCGTTGCAATGATATTACGTTGCAGTGCAACAATCAACGCACTGCAACAGTCTAGGAAACTCTTGGAAATTGGTAATGTTACTCTGTTCAATCGAATAAAGTGAACCTACGTACTTTGGTCAAAAAGAAACATATGGTTCGTGTACAATAACATTCAATCAAATAATAACACGAGACAAATGAAATTTTAACAAAAATACTTTTCTTAGAAAAAGGAAATTATATAAACAAAATGATAAAAAATACACCATCGATAACAAAAAATTGATTGTTGCCTTTCTAACGTAAATTGAAAATAATTAGAATGACAGGAGAAATTTCAGGATAAGCTCATTAAACTCGACGAGCATTTTCTGCCGATTATAATAGAAATAAATCTTACATGACGTTATTATTTTCATTAGCAAGTCCACGCGAACATCGAAATTATCAGATCAATTTGCTTGATGAGTTAAGTAATTAACTTGGTCAGTTACTTTTTCCTCTCATAGTACACGTACGCGTAAACTCCCTCGCGTTATCAATTGAAGGAGGCCTTAAGTGAACGAGAATTTGCAATGGCCTGGCGATGGTATGCAAATCGAAGAAGAGGACAGTCCCCTATCGACGCCATCAGAGGCGTGAAAATTTACGAGCGTTGCCTTGCCTTGCCTCGGCAACAAATTTGGCTTCGGAAATTGTGCGAATGACGCGTTACTGTGTACATTGCGCACTGCATACCTTGGTTGCGAGCCTAGCTCAACTTGGACACGCAAGTATCGCGTGTGAGCCTCTCGCGCTCGCTCATCAGCTAAGTGCATCGGTGTGTCTCGGATAAATGCTGCACGATTTATTTTAGCAAATGAAAAAGAAAGCGAATTCCCGTTGAATACGCGCAAGGGCGCACTCGTCCTTGCGCTTTGCACGCATTAATGCATGCACGTACGTTGGTGATTTAACGGTACGCCTCAACGAGGATAAAAGAACAGAAAGACATAAGAAGATTAATGAAATTGCAGTGACGGAAAGAACCTGCCAGTGGCTACAAAATGGACACTTGGAACATTAAAATCAAATATAGAGCGGAACATAATTTGTACCTTATTGCTGAACAATTATTAACTGAACAATTGTTTCAAAATTTTAGACGAAAATCATTGCCTACATTATTTGAATAATCTGAATTAAAATCTAATATCACAAAATATTGCAAATTCATTCGAATCGTGTGAGAAAAAAAAATTCACAGCAGACCCTTAAGACCAGATACATATTATAAGAAAAGCGATCCAGATAAAAGAACTAATTCTTCGTCCGGTTCCCACTGCCCAAAAACAACTTGTCATCGTTTAATTAATGAAATTAAATCTTATCCACGCCTTCCTGTCTCTGTGTCTCTATCTTTTCGTTTCCCTAAAGAGACTATAATCGAAAGTGTTTGTATTTCTCTTTCATCAGAAACATCCGATTATTACCGAAATGAGGCCCAAAGACAACGCAACTCAAGACGTATAATCCTTGATTAAATTGACCAGGACGTTATGCTCGAAACGTCAACAACCCTTAATTTGATGAAACTTACCTGTCAGTAAGTTAATGTGAACTGTATTCCGTCGTTATGGCCTACGGCGTATAACAATACCCGTCGAACGACACTTTTTCTTTCGTTTAAAGTGCAAGTGCAGCAAACAATAATCACAGCAAATAATAATCCCTGGAAGAAATTAAAACCTTCCGTAACCATTATTCGAATTTTCGCAATGCGAATTATATTTCAACTATGTGAACAGTCGACGACGTTGATAATAATAACATAATGAACGATCGTCGAACGATTCAGAAAAGCAACAAAAGGAAAAATCATAATTGCTCTAGAAGAATCGAAAGACACGCACATCCGGGGAGGAGGGCCTACGTTGTCGTAAACGTCGACCACGACCACATTAAAAAGCCAAAAAGCACGTCGCGAGAATCTATCGTTAAGTTGCGTGAGGCCACGTGCGCCTCAATTCTCCATTTCACCCCGCTATTATAGATATACAGTGTACGTTCGAAGAATATACACTACCAGCTAAAAGTACCTTCTTTTTCTCCTATCAATAGTCTTCGGTGCTAAAAAATCTTATCATAACTTTCTTTTTCTAAAAATATTTTTTTCATCAAAAATTCAGTTTAATCGACACTTTCATTGATTTTTAAACTTTTGTGTTTGAAATGTAACTCTATTGAGATTTCAATAGAGTTGCTTTGCCATTTCCTGCAATTTTGGAAAAGTTGATTTTTTTACACGTTCAGTATATAAAAAGAATGATAAAGTTAATTTTAGCGAAATAAAATAGAGAACGCGAATACTTTTTAAGCACCGAGCAAAAAAGAAAAACGATTTTATAGCAGAATATTTTGAAATAGATCGTCGCGCGTAAACTTTTGGTGGGTATTGTATGTGCATCATAGTAATTTATTTCCCGCGGCGTAATACAACAAGCGAGGCTATTGTACGACGACGTGTTCTAGGGCAATAAATACCCTATACCTATGATATTACATGACGAGCGGGGTATCTATTAACCCCGAGTGGGCGTTGTGGGACCCCACGGGGTCTCGGATTCACGCGGTGAGAACTGGGTTTTTGGATTGGCGCGTAACCACAGGTTCGTTTCGTTCGTCCTCGCGTGTTCCTGATATGCATGCATTTGTGTATATGCTTTGTAGTGTTGTGCCGAATAAATGCGAGCGAGCCATTGGCAGATCGGCCGATCAACGCTCCAGTGGCCGTGGGGCCTTATAATTTATGTCGGAAGTTGGCGTCACGTAAGTGCGAAGTGACGCGAAAGCGGGATTTATAAATGTGTAATTTCAATTTCCTCCTTAACACGATCGCCGTTTAACGGATAGCGGATAGCCAGTCGCCGCCACATATACGACGTGTGCCCGCCTGCCTGCCAGCCATACGACCATACGAAACTTTATGGCCACCCGTTCTGGTTAATAATATAGGCTGCTGACAAGTCATTTATTTGCTTTGAATAAATGCTCGCCTGGCGCTGAAAAACCACTATTAACTTCAAGAAAATTCTTTTTATTATTTCGCTTTACGAAATTGTTAGTTATTACTATTGCTTTTTGACGTTACCACATTTTCGTATA
>JABFQA010001155.1:0-14849 GCA_022817065.1 Probaryconus sp. ZL-2020 | reverse complement strand
ATTTCAAAAATTGCTTAACAAGTTTTTTTTTTTTTTTTTTTTTTTTTCAAATTTTGATATTAATAAAATGTTATTGTGAAACATGCAATTAAATTTTATCCCTACTTTTCATGTTCTTAGTTTTACTTTTATAATTTTATTGTCAAAGAATTTTAAAAGTTAATAAGAAACGTCGCGTAAACTTCAAAGTAAGAGTTTCAGATTACTCTTAAATCTTCAAATAAAATGGCAGGCGGATGATAAGCAAAGAAGCTTTATAAAGGGAAAAATATCACAAGCGAGATAAAGCTTCAAAGAAAGCTGAGCCAGAGATTTAGGTGGTTTGAACGAAGTATAAAAGTTGCTTAAAGAACGCAACAGCTAAAATATCTGTAGATGACGCAGGAATTTGTTTCACTATATACATAAAAAGTGAATTATGCATAGGATTGTTTTATTCGCTTGATTAACGTTCGCTATTACCTTTTTGACTGCAACTGCTTCCATCGATTTTAATGGGATATTGTTGTGTAATAAAAATATTGTAATCCTCTTTATGGGTAATTTATTTTCGAATACCTGGAAATTGTAAATATATGAAAATCCGTTGGGATAAAAGAGAGAAAACTTCGAAGGTCTTTGCGAGTTTAAGGAAAAATGTAAAAGAGTATAATTTATTCACTAATACAAATCAAAGTCTTTTCGAAAAGAATTCATCACTGAGTAATAAAAGGGTAAGCAAAATTTTATGAGTTGCCTCATGTTTTTGACCTGCCTTTTATTGCCTTTTTCTTATCTCATTTTGACTTTCCTATTTTCTCGTTTTTACGATAATTAATTTTAGATTTCGTATCTTCTCTATTAGTGAGTTTCCAGAAGCTGGACAATGAAGACGTTATGTAAGTACAAAATTAATACGTTAAATTAATATTCATAATTTTTCAAGGAATTGTCAATGTTGTAATTGAACTATTATTCAAGATGAATATTCACGTTTATTTTTGTGCCTATTTCTGGAAAATCGGTAATGAAGATTATTTCTAAAGAATTTTCAATATTAAATTAATTTATCATTTTCTACATTTCTAATAATTTGTAATTAATCAATATTTAATTAATGCAAAAATTAAAAACAACGTGAATAAATGCAAACAATTACAGAAATTTTGATAAATATAAAAGCAGGTGATAATATGTGGTATTGTGACTAATTTTTATTGAATTGTGTTGGATACGAAGATTGGACAATAGGCAATAATTATCGATAATAGAACGCAATGATGAAATCCAACTGTATCTTTGACAGAAAAGAGATAAATTGGCACAACATTTGAGGGATACGTTAAAATGAGTAATCACGTTTCTGAGTGATGTATTGTGCAGAAAACAGCGTATCCCTCACGTCTGCCGTGGGGTGTTTTTCACCCTCGCTAAATTCCCTTTGGTCCGACACGCCGGTAGGAGGGATTTCTTCCTTTTTATTTTATTCCGCCACCCACGGCGCTCCTGAAATACAGGAGGAACTCTTGCAGAAGCAAACAATTTCATTTCCACGATGAAAGTAAATACCCAAAAGTGTACTTCCAACTTTATCTCAATATTATTCATTCATTTCAACATTTAACAGAATTACAATGGTTTCTGTCAGTCAGATTGATTCCACAATTTTGCCACCTTAACTTTGAAGAATAAATTACTCAGGATTTTGCATTCAATTATTGGATTTAAGATGGATTTGAGAGAATTCAAGTGTCGTATTTTTTAAATATGATATTAAAATCAGTTAACTCTGAATTCAAATGGTTAAAAAAAGTTCAGTAATCAATTAAATGTTCATTTTCCATTCATCATAATTGCTAAACCGAATTTCAGATGTTTGCCAGACATTAGCTAGACTTTTTTTTTCCATGATATTAATCTTGACGCGAAGCAGGCGATTAATAGCGTTATTAATGAGCGAGTTAAAGAGATCGGAGTCGTGACATTGTGCGCAATGTTAATTCTGAAATGAAAACGTAAGGAATGATTATAGCAACAATGTAATGAGTCATGAAATATTATCGGGATAACTAAAGAGTTTTTCCTCGTCATTTTTCATGCGTTTTTATTGTGTAATAAATTGTTCCTGATGTTAATTGACACCGCAGAACTTTGCAAGGCGCGCACATGAGCACACACCGGCGTGTCTCTAGCGGTGCGGTGATGTCGTCATCGTGCCAAGTCAAGCGTGAAAATCGGTCCATTTCACCGCAGCGGCATCAGCCTCCGCGTCTGCATCGTGTCAAATGGACGATCACACGCCGCGTTTCGCGTCAAAGACGCATGACTCAGAGACACGGTGTTACCCGAAATAAAAAACGAACCGCACACAGAGTTCGCTCGCTCTCCGTTAGGCACTTTATTGTCTTCGAATTCTCCTCCTCATTGTTACATTATGATGTTTCAATTAAAACGATAAATGAAGTTTGCAATCAGTTCTTCAAATCTTATTTAAATTAATCGAAGTCATTTAAAATGATTTATTAACGTTCAATTTTTGCGAACAACAATTGTGTTTTCCTAAAAACCTGTAATGAATTTTTGCAAAAATTAAAAGATCTTGAACAAATTTTAAATGTCAGTACTGTAGAAAAAAAAAGTTTTTTTTTTTGTGCTCGATCATAAAATTGGCTGTAAATAATGATATTTAGAAATTGCAAAATTTAGTTTTTATTTTTTAGTACGGCTACAGCAGTAAAATCCGAAGTTGTTATATTTTCCTCTGACAGCAGTTTTCTGATAATTGTAATAGAGATAATATTTTTTTTTATCGTGGAATAAGAAATACAGTGTTGAACGTTACGGAGAAAGTTGGAACTGAGAAAACGTAATATCTGTAAATCATGAAACGATTAGAATTCGAGTCGTAAATTATGTGATCCTGATCGTTAACGTCGTGATCCAGGTTTAATGATCTAGATTGTAATGCCTAGACCAGTGATTTAACGATCTCTCCCCTGTACTCTAAGCAACGAAACCATGTAACAACGCCGCATCGAGGGTGTAACTCATAGTTACGGGGTAGCTGTTAATTAGCTTTCGACATTTCCTATATTTATCTTTTGAAATATAACTACTTCGAAATATAAAGAATACATTTCGATCGTTTCAATTCAAAACCCTTCCTCTTCAATTATATTACCAAAAGGGCTTATCTTTGTATTTGGACAAAAACATTTTTGTAAAATAATTCTAAAGCGAGAGGTTTAGAATTTGAACCGTCAATGATTTAGAAAGTGAAATGATTGTTGAAATAATCCAGTGAAACTAAATCGATTGGAAAACTTTTATTGGATTCAATCGAAGAAATAAATATTGAATTATATCCTTTCCCTTTTTAAGAGTAATAATAAAATATCGTGAATTTTTTTCTGTTCGACTTCCATAAAAATTGAAAATCTGAATATATTCGTTAAATAATTGATCAATCTTTTAATCAACAAATAAACATCGAAACATAATTTACAACAATTTGGAATGGAAATAATTTTGAGCTTGAAATAATTGTGTGCAAATGTATTCATTACTCGGAGTGTTATTGAATTTATTCTGATGAATTAGTAATTAATGAAAATTGAACACACATCTAAACCGTCATAATCCCACCGAGTACAAATTCCATGCAAACGTGTAAAGCATTTGTTTGCTGTTGAAATAATTGTGCTCTCTATTTTGCGTTCTATAGTCGTGGGACTTGAATGAACTTAACTCGATTATTCGCTTATGACTGATATTCAATTTGACGCCCTCGATATAATTGTGTTATGATCAGTATATTTGGCGTGTTGGCGTCGTCGTCAGAGACACTTTCTCCACGAACGCTTTCTACCTTGAATCCTCCACCTTTCTTTTCGACCGTTTTCTCTAGGGCTTAACCGCAACACATTTTGCCAACTCGTATTAGAACTCGCCGAAAACGACCTCGGAGAAGAGAAACGAGGTCTCAAGTTAAAGAATCGTGCTCAAAATCTTGCGCCTTGAAACTTACATATATGAATAACTAAAGACATTTTAATAACTTCCACGAAATTGATTTTCTAACGAGATATCTTCTTCTTCTTCTTTTTTTTTTTTTTTTTTTTGTTTCCATATCATTTATATAAAATTAACTAACGTACAAAATCTTATCGAATGAAGGGAGAAAAACATTTTCATTAAAAGGGAAAATGTTTTCTTGTACCTTTTTTTTTTATTATTGAATTAATTAAGAAAACCCCATTAAAACCGATTTTATATGCCACCGCGAAGTGTTCTCGAGATTGTTGAATGTAATAAAAATTTTGGGGTCAATTTGGCGGAGTCGATTGAAATGGACTAACTGTCAATCGAGAGTTGGGGGCATTGGAATGAAAGATGCAGAAGCGGATGCATAAATAGAGACACTTAATCGGTCCATTTAGCGATCAGTTAGGAGCACAAAAGATGCCGTATAATAACAACACGCGTGTTTAACTGAAAAAGCTCTCGCAATGAATGTGGAGTAAAATTGTGACCGCTCGTCTGGAGAGGCGAGCCGACTGCCGAGTGGCATAATGGAGGCTCGAAAAGGAGGCGAAGTGAGGTGAAGAGAGCTGACCTACTGTCGCAAGTGGCTCAGGGCCGTGAATGTCCAAATCGCTTCCCCGCCCTCCGCGAGATCGACCCATCATCCGATCTCTGTATGTGTACTACACTCGATACAACACGATTATACATTTATTATTATGTACACATAATCTAAGTGTCACCGTTTTGTCCTCTCTTTTTCCGGATCTTGAAATCTCAATATTATCTGGAACGTAACATTGCCAACATTAACCATCTCGGTAGATATTGTCAACATTCACAGGCTGTGTTGCATTCAACGTCCAAATCTGCATTCAATTAGATTGAATTGGATTTTGATCATTTAATTTTCTGACGTTTAAAACGTTTATAATATTTGGCGATGAAATGGTAATTTTGACAATGCAAATTTCTCGACAGAACTGTTTTTGAAAAAAAGAAAAAATAATGCTAAAAGATTTTACTTCGCTTTCATTACTTTCTCTCTCCTCGCACACTGCGAAAAATCGAAATCGGTCAGCTTTGCGCCGACACAAAATACTCGCCAGTCAAGATAAATTTAAAACGTTCACTCGTCTAACAAAAAGGAGCTTGCGCAGTTCGCTTTACAATGAACTCCAAGTCAACTTTACTGAAAAGTACCGATTGTAAATTCTCATTGCACTTTCTATTCTTTGTGTAACATCGAGTCAATTACTGCGAGAACTATTGCAAAGTAATCCTAATAAACGAAAACCAATCTTCTGATAACTTCAGTGTTGACTATTGTAGTGTGATATTTGATTTTGTTATAACACAAACGAGAAAATCAAAATTCTTTTTTTTTTTTTAAACCATTTTCTATAATCCAAAATCATTATCACAACTGCATGAATTCTACTTCCATTAAGAGGCATCATCTAAAATTTGATCGAAATTTGTTATAAGAAAATTTCCCATAAAAAATTGTGTGTAATGAAATATTGAGCACAGTTTCAACTTTACTTATTTCGCCGAATTTTGCAAAACACAATTGTCTTCTAATAACAGTAATCAATAGCAACTAATATAATGGCGAATTTGAAGATATTGAAAATGAGTGTAAAAATTGACGGTAATGATAGAAACTGGTATACGCAATATACATGACCCGATTTCGCTAAATACCGAAAAGAAACTTTCTATGAAAAGTTGACCCTACGGCATCGGCTGAATTCGAGAAATCGTACCGCGGAACTCGTTCCGTTTTCTTGGCACCTCGTTCAATTTCCTACCGAGTGCTTCTCACAGCTTTATCAGCGATATGGCGCGCTCCACATTTGCGGATTCATTTTTAATGGCATTCCATTTAGACGAACACTTTCGATGCTCTTTCGACGCCACCTCGGCATCAGTGAAAATCAATGAGTTGTGCGAGAGTCGGCGGACTTTCAAATTGCTTCTCTTCCACGCTCTGCACCTCTGGCCTCGGTGTAATTTTCACTACGGCGTGCCCGATGGTTTTCAATTTTCACCGGCGCCCGGAGAAGACCGGCTTCACTTTCTTACAGCTTCACCGAGATATTCCCATTGTCGTCTTGCGAGCGAAAATCATTTTAGAAAATCGTTTGTTGTTGCTTCTTCTTTGCCAATGAAAGTCACTTTTACGAGCCCGACGCGCCGACTTGTTAATGCACAATGGATTGCGTTTGGACGCTCAGGAACAATCGTCAACTATGATTTATGGGATGACTGCGAAACGACTAGGCTGAGGCAATGATATAGTTGGCTCCCGGCTAATTGCTCCCTCTCAAGAGAAATTCACAGAGTGCGAATGGACGCTCGGAAAAAAATATCGCCATTAAAATTAGGTCACGACAAGAGGATTTCGGTTGCGCTCAGAGAAACATTGTCTGAACAAATACAGAGTTGAAGATGTAAAGTAATGATTATGTTTTCTGATGGTCAATTTTGTTTAGTTTTTTTTTTTGTTCTTCTTAAAAAAGCTTCTTTATTGATTAATGATATATTTGGTTACGGATGAAATATTAGGTTGCTGAAATTTATGATGTTTAATTAAGGGGAATTGAGATTTTGTTGATTAAATGTTGTAACAGAAGTTACAACATTATGGATCACAGTGACGAGGGAAATTGAAACCAGAAAATTATATATGGAAAAAATGTGTCAAAAGGAATCTGTGAATTAGTCTCGAGAGTTTCAGAATAGTTTATCGAACACCTGGAAAATATAAAAATGACAAGATTTTTTGATTTTACAAAACTATTTTTTTTTTCGTTTTGAATCTAAAATTACAACTTCGTCTTGAATACACAATAGTCTTTCTAAATGCCAGGAAATAATAAGTATTACGTTCATAAATTTTGGAAAGTCGACCTTTTGATTCTGGAATCGTAGTTTCTAACCTTGGGACAAAAAATATTAAATCTTTCAGAACTGGTCAAAATCATCGGTAAATCCAAGGCCAAAATCACTTTCTAAACGTTTAGAAATCAATTGTCTCTTAGAATCTGGTTTCAAAAAAAAGGGACTGTGTTAAGTAAATTCAAAAATAAAGACTTAAAAATAATTCTTTTACAAAATATCGTTTAGCTTTATTAATTAACAATTTCGATAAATTTAACTTGCTTTATTGTATCATAAATCATATATATGTATATAAAAAGAAAGAATCTTTGTAAATAACTAAAAAGATTACGAGTTATTAAAACAAAATAAGGATTCTAATGTGAAGGTGAAATTCGATTTTGATAGCCCGCAATACATCACGACCGTAAACTATTCATAATTCACGGTCTAATATAAAAAGCTCTCGAAACAATAGCGCCTTTCTAAAGCCTCAAAATGAGCCATAAAGTTCAATATAAATCCGACAACGTGGCTATAAAATAGTCTCATCTCATCCATACATATTCCTCTTTAGGTTGCCGCGCAACTCGCAAATACATATTTACATCTAAACAACAAAAGCGGAAACGTTAATATGGAACACGCAGGCGTCTGTTGTCCATATGGCGCTTACGTGCAACGATAACCCACCTAGTTACGAAACAAACGTATCATGCCTCGACACGACGTGATGCGCTCTGTGATATCCTCGTGTACATAGATACGTACCTGTTACGTATAACCCGACGCCATAAATATGTATGGGACATGAATGCTTGAGCGTGCTCAGGACGAACCAAGAACAACGCAAGAGTTTAACGCGAAAATACCGAACGAGAAAACTAGTTGACATTTGTTACTGAGAGAATTAATCTTGTTAATAAGAGCTTGGATGGCTAGGGATTTCATGCTGTTGGTTCCATTTGAAAGACATCAATGGAAAGATAAAGATGTTCCTAAAAGTACTTTCAAAAAATTTCAGAAAACATAATTGTTAAATATTCCTCAGATTACATTCGTATGGAAATTCCGGAATTATTTTATAACATCTTTTAAATCTTCAAGTAGTCAATAAAAGTCTATTAACGTTACCGATGATAAAATATTTACATGTCAGCTATCTTGATAACAACGTTACAGTATCCATGCAAAGATAAACGTCAAGCGGAAAAAAAAAGTGAATTATACGAAAAAAAAAATAGAATGTAACTTATAAACGAGTTCCGCAAGATTATTGCGTTTCTAGATGACGAAGATAAATAGATTTGAATGAGCAATGAGATAGGATTCGTGAGCTTATTAGAGATGGAAAATGTTGATGGCGCGTAAAATTAACAGTTCGGAATATCGATCGCGGACAAGAGATAGGTGCAAGCACTTTAAATTATGCGAAGATAACCGCGCAGCATCGGCAAAGTTACCAGATTCACATCGGTTTTTTTTTTTTTTTATGTATTGCTTATTTTGCGTGCAAAAATAGTCAGTTGGCGTTTTAATTAAAAAATCGGGTTACCAGTCTTTCCCTGCGACATATGTGTTAATGATTCAAAAGGGAGATGGATGGTGTCGACGAAATACAAAGCACAAAAGAATTCCAGAAGGTTTACTTTAACGAGCAATTTTGCATATTTAAAAATCAAATACTGTTATAACTCATTTTCTGATGTGCCATTTTTGTTAATGTTTTTCGGGAACTTTTGATTACATTACTAAGTCATTTGTTAATTATAAACAAATTTGGATATCAGCGTAATTTATATATCAGACCAAAAATATCACTTGCATTTTATAGTTCATCACACTCTTGACAAATCTTATTTTCGAACAGTGTATAAAATATTCAGATATTTTGTATATTTAGTTTTGCAAAGTGATTTATAAATACTAGTCAGTATTTTTTGTTAAAAAGTTCGAAACTTCATTCACAATAAGGACCGATGTTATAATGTTGAAAAGGGTTAATATCCATAATGCATTTTGATGCCAATCTCCCAGAAGATAATCAATAAATTAATAATTGATTTGAATATTCATCCAACGGTATAAATCTATTCAAAATGGGGTTTCGATTTATTTTGCTTAAAGGGTTGAACTTCACTCCTGCAATACTAAAGGCGATGAAGTCAAGTGATGTTTATATTTTCACTTTGTCCTCGTGCAGAATGGATTCTCTTCCAGGATGGTTTCATTGGAAACATCGACGGGGCTATTGAAATATTGAAAATCTGAAAATAAGAGGTGGGAATGATCGCGATACTAATGGGCCACTCCAGAACTATTTGGTACTTTAAGATACGCCGAGGTGCATCGATTGGTATCGTGTCCCCGATGGTACAGGATGCTGTTGACATCTCGTTTTCCGGCTCGTCGCGGTTGCGCCTCTGTCGCGCACCACGTATACCTTCACTACTATCTTATCAAGCTCTCCTCTTGCTATCGTTGTCATCCAACCGTGTCTCTCTTTCAAGATGAAACGCACAAAGAGTACAGACAGGTAGACTCATACGTTTGTCAATGTTATGTGGATATACATATAATATATACCTACATATATATATATACCTAGATGAATATCAGCCATATTAACATACTTATGCAATCTCATAACATACGTGGTTATTGTAATGTTTGTGCGACGCTTAGTATAATTTTGTGCTTTTGTAAACAATGTTACAATGAAAGGTTTTAGTCCTTTAATCTTGTTGGATTATGAGAAACTCATTTTCGTGATGCAGCTCGTGCAGATATTTGTCAAGAGTTTGACGGATTACTCAAAAAGACTGGGATCTAAACTTGTACTGTCATTGATATTCCGTTGACATAATTGTTTTGATATCATTAATGTATAATATTTTGAACACGATAAAGTGTGATCGATTGCTGTGCCAAAAAAATATTATAATGATATTCTTTGCGTTTAGTCGCGTTGGCATTTGTACCCGTTATTAATACTCAAATTATTGAACTTAACTTCCATTAAGTAAAATTATCTTTACACGTGCATCATTAATCTTCAATCATGTTAAACAAGATCTCGTTGAAGCAATAGTTATCAGATCTAACATTGTCATTTAATTTATCATCATATATTTTCGTGTTGACTTGTTAAATTAAGTGCTCGTTGCAGCACGTTTATACAGCAAAATTATATTTACTGTGTAAACAGAGATGCGAACTTATTTTGAGTGTAATAATATCCACAAAATAGATGCATGCGTATCAGTGTAACGGGAATTATCATCTTTATGTCACTAACTAACATAGACACGTTGGCTTGAAAAGTTTTATGCAACACTTCATTATATCGTAATTATATAATTTGACATCTCCGTCAAGTTACTGAGCTTTCACAGTTGTTGTCTTGTATAACTTGATTGTTTAGTTAGTACGATCCCAACTTTCCAGTTCTGTATTCCAGAATGAGTTTAAACGCTTTGTACTGCCGAAATGGTACGATTCAAATCAATCTTAATAATATAATCGTAAGATTCTCTTAACGTCTTTTCCAATATTAAATTAACTGGTAGTATTAATATTGCGCTATCATATTAACGTTGCTATTAGGTTTCAAGATAATGATTTTGTGAAATCGTTACAGGAATATTATATAATATATTTAAAGTAGTTTTCTTATGATAGAAAATGTTTTATAAAAAAAATGTATCCAAACATCATCACAGAACAAATGTACAAAATTAAAGTTAACAGGAAACATCTTAAATGGATACGGTTCAGTGTTACGTTTGATGTGACTCTGCATAACTTTCCTCAGACTGTCTCTTGCAATTACATAGTTTCAAACTCTATTGCTCTATCAACCTATTCTTCTTCATCTTCTCAAGTAATTACAAACTACACGTCCCAATATCTTTCTCATCCTCCGCAAATATTTTTTTTAATTTCCTTTTTTACAGAATAATAATATCTTTCAGCAATCGTCAATTTCATTACGTCTGTACAATTTATGCGTATATAAACCATGTACATATACGTGGTATATAAAAAAAAAAAAAATTAATAATTCAAAATTAGAATTTCATTATTCAAAATTGTATCTCCTTTGAAATTCAATTCATAAACTCCACGCTCGATAGAAATGCATTTTTGATGAATAAAACTTTATGAAAATTGCACATCCGATGAAATACAAAACTCTACATTATTTTAAATATGATAAACATTTTTGTATTAACATTATTTCAATATACTGTTTCACTGACCCTTTACGTCTTCGTTTGAGAAATTCCACGTAAAGCTATTTACAACTTTCTGAACCGAATGGTATACCTTTTTGCAACGAAGTGCGAGAAATTCGTAAGGCGTGCTACTTTTAATCCTGAATCGTGAATAATTTCTACATTGAATTCCAAAATTTCGAGAGTATATTTTTCATCCTCTTGCCAAAGGAGAGGAATTGTAAATGTACACGGTGTACGTTGACTCGGACGAGGCGAGGGAACTGGAAGGAAGTGGTATCGCTGTGCAAAAATAAAGTCGCGCGCAGCCGAGCCCAGCATCCGGTCGTATATGCATGCATTCCAGACAACCGAGCGTATATTACTATTTCTTCTTTATCCGCGCCGAATATTCTCGTGTGTATCAAATTTCCATATCTCTGTATTTATTTCGTCTTCCTCTTTTGCGAACAGTGACTGACTATTTCCCTCTTTATCCGTTTATCCGTCTGTCTCGCTTTAGTTTTCTTTCTGTCTCTTTCTCGCGCATTCTCGATATTAAAAACGCATGAAACAGACACGCGATGAACATTGTTACGAATCGACGAACCATTAAATTCGGCGAAAGTGCACACACGTCCTAGAAGTGACGACAAAATGTGGATGCCAGGGTACAAAGGCAAGGAACGGAGAGAACATTCTTTTTTTTTCACCGCGCCTCTGTTTGTATATGTATGTGTGTGTATGGAAATGTGTGTGTATACCGGGTGAACGAAATTATCAAGGATATCCCCTTTGGAATAGTTTCATTTGATAAGACAAAAATGCTCTGATATGGATTTTTGCAATTCTTTTGTTGCAAACGTTGGAAAAAGTAAAGAATACATATAATTGTATTTAGATAGTTTTTTTTTTTTCCTCCGATCGTTAACTACTCACGAAAGTTTAATCTAAAAAATCATCCATGCTTATTCATCAGTTGTTTATATTTTGCCAATGCTGACAAATAATTCTGTACTATTTCAGATTCAATATCGAATATCAAATCGTCGCTTTATATCGAAAAACTGGAAGAGAGAATGAAACTATTTTGAACAGACTCGTTTTTATACGTACGAAAAATAAATATTCCAGTTTATAAGTAAAAAAAAAAAAAAATTTTTGTTTGTATCCTCAAATTCGACTGCAAAACTTTTATACAATGGAACAAAATCTCCGTGAAAAACATATTTTCCTTCATTATTTGTAATACAAAAATTTGCTTAACATTAAAAATTAACAATAAAAAAACAAACAGTAATCTCATTTCTCACCAAACATTTGCAGACATAGAAAAAGTACTACGAGTAAAATAATTCTTATAATTTCGTTTATCAGATGTAAATGGAGAATATTTTTTTTTTATCCAACTAAAAATTACATAATAAAAAATGTTTGTCATTTATTCAAGAATTGTCTCGCAAAGGGAAAAGTAGCGCGAATGATAAATGAAAGCGGACCACCCTGTATATATACAAATACAGAGGAAAAAAGTGTAGAAAGAAATTCTGTCTTTCACGACGCAGCTTGCGTTATCGTGTGTCATTCCCGGTATGCTTCTGAAGAGATGCATTTGCAAAGTGAAAAAACTCGCGCGTAAAGCTCGCCGGTGATGAACGTGTGAAGGAAAAGCGGCGCTGCAAAATTGAAGTGCATGAAAAGAATTATCATAATTGCAATACGCCACGAAAACGAGTTTTATTAAATTTCGAAAACACCAGACGTCGCCATTTCCATGCACAATTTTGACGCAGGATTAATGACAGTTTAGAGGTGAAGAAGGGAGGGGAAGGGGATGAAGGGGCGAGAGGAATGACGAGGTGAGAGGGGTTGAAAAATGAGAGTTAATGAACCGCCGGTACCATTTGTTGTTTACAGAGAAGACCGAGTTTAAAGTTCGCGGGTTATTAATATGTTTATCCTTTAGCATTGAGATTAAGCATTCACTGGGGAAATCATTTCCTTTCGTTTTTCGACTTTAACGTAGATGGATAGAAAGTTTTTTTTTTAAAATCCATTTACTTATAAGGCTGTTGTCCGATCGCATTTTCTTTTTCGGATGCACGAAAATGAAATATTTCATAGCTGTCCGCATTTTTAGCTACTTCTAATTTTATCATTATTTACACGGAGTAAATAAAATGTTACTAGAATACAAGTCGAATAAAATGATGAAATGAAGGAGACAAATTGTTCTTGCTTTAATTTAAATGAATAAAATAATACTGCACTTAACAAATTGAAATGTTTGATCTCAAGTTCGACAAAGATCTTTTTAAGTTAAAAGGATTTTATATCACAGGGAAGATGATTCTTCGTGATTAGTCAAAATTGTTTGCCATCAAGATAATTTAATAATAAGTCTTATACATCTTAATAAGTTCATTAGCAAAACTGTAAGAAATGATTCTATCTCAAATTACTTCATTCATTAACCATCCGCATGTAAATCTTGAAATCAAATATTGTTAATTCAACAAGCAACTTCGCTCTCTGTAAAACCCACTTAATCGTTCTTCCCTGTGAAAGGAAAGCCAAGCATGATTAGATCCTAATAATAATTCTATTGGAAACAATTTCCCGCAAGAACCCATGGAAATATTAATTATTACAACTTGTTGAATTTCGACACACACACAAAGGAACGTGAGAAGGCTTCCTGGAGTAACTCGGAGAGCATTCAAAGTTTCATGATTAAAAAAACAAGAACACCAAGTTGAGTGTATCTTCTTCTATCCTGAAAAGGCCGATGAATTTTTCATCCTCAGAAATAACTGGTGCGAAAATATAAATAATTTAAAAGTTTATCCTGTACCCCCTTCGCACTTCAGATCGAGTCACGTCTTTTTAACGAGCTTCATTTATCTCGATGGATGGTTACGCATAAAAAAAAAAAGAAATATATATATTTATATACATATATATCCGTTGACAAATAAATCAGAGATTTATGACGATTTCTGTGCATCAAATTTAATACATAAATGCAACATGGATTTGAATTAAATTTCCATTACATGCAATTTCCTCAACAAAGTACCAAGTATATTACTTATATTGCTCTTTTCAAGTTAATAAACTTCACAAAGGCGCTGCTTGACAACATCATCATCGTCCTTTTCGCGAGCAACCGCCCCTTCTTCTTCCCCTCGCCCCACCGCTCGCCGTACCCCTTTTGAAACGAAACTACACTCTGTCATCAGCAATGAATCGCATTGAAGGCAATCCACCTGAGATTCTTTTTGTGTATATTTGGACATTTCTGTAGAGCTGCTTGGTATGAAACACTGTCAGACAGTAGTTCCACTTTAAAAAACGAATTTGACGTCCTCAACGTCGTGATAAATTATTGCTAAAGTATTTGAACGTCTTACGGAAAAAAAAAAAAAAGAAACTTTTATGTATTTTTATATCGAGCGAAACGGAATTTTTTCATTTGTCAAAAAGTAATTTCGTTTGCTGCACCAACGGTTCGTTGAAAAATTATTCGATGCTTCAATGCGTGTTATTCATTCACGAATAAATTAGGGAGGTTTTTTCGATTAGGTTTTGTCAATGAATCTGTTCGATATACGGTAAAAAAAGCCATCGTTAATTTTTTTGTAGAATAATATTTGCTCAAATATGGTGATCAAATATTATTAGAATATTATATTATTTATTGAATTTTGTTCTCTCAATGAATAAAAAAAAAAAAAAAAAATA
>JABFQA010001154.1:0-14865 GCA_022817065.1 Probaryconus sp. ZL-2020 | reverse complement strand
TTGAAATAATTATGTGTTTATAAGAAAATTTACCATTTTTATGGTAATATTTTCAGCACTTTTTTTTAGTTTGACTTTTTTACAAATAAAAAGTTTGTAAAAAAATTATCATACTTTATAGTAATGTAGTTTAAAAAAATAGTGTTGGGAAATTTTTACCATACTGAATGGTAAAGTGGGAGTGAGGTGTTACGTTTGTTGATCAATCACTCGAGTCTCATTATTTCATTAAAAGCCTGTTGGAAAACTGACCGAATGATTAAGATAGTTTAGTTGAACCGAACGATCCATAAAATCAAGTTGTTGAACAAACAATTCTTAACTACATTATCATGTTTACAAAGATTTCGCGACAACTTTACCAAACAAGTGAATACTTACAAATATTAAAGTACATTTTAACAACAATTCTGCATTATAATAGTTGACTAAATAATAATAATATTAATAATTATGTCGAATAGAATTACATGGAAACGAGGTCACGATAATAACGCTTCGAAACGTTTATTAATGCATTACACTAATATTTGCATAAATTATGACGCGATAGTTCGCTAATTTGTTTAATTATTTATTGGAAAATAAACAGGTGTTCGGGCAATTGTTGGTAATCAGTTCGACGATAAAAAAAAAAAAAAAAACGTGTCGAGGAAACAGAAACACTCCGACGCCGATTCGCGAAAACATAACACCATTTCAAATTTCGTTGTCTATTTGTCTGTTTTAGAGGAAGAGTGGAATCCGAATGGAAAAGGTCGACAGTCAAACGATGGTGAGTTTGAGCCCAATCGTTTATGTCTCAACGACGAGCCCCATACATTTCCCATAAATTTTTTAATGAAAAAAAAAAAATTAAAAGAAAATAATTCATCACATACGTTTCACTCGAACACTGACTTATTTATATAACAAGAAGTCATTTAGTTGGGATTAAGGTGGAACAATTTAATTAGTGATAGAAACACGTATTGTGTCGGACAGAAGCTTTGAATTGAAGTTTCTTTAGATTGGCCTGGTTTTGGCCCAGTTTTAACGTAATTAAAATTTTGATAAGAAATGTGTGTTAGTGTGTGTTTGATAAAGTATATCAATTCTGATAATAATGTTTCGACAAATTAATCAGAAAGCGATTCTCTTACTTTATTTACAATTTAAAATGAATGCGACTCATTCGAGTTGAATAATTGATAAGAGATAACTTTTGAATTATACGCTTCGGTTAACTTGATTTTATGGTTGAAAAGCATTGTGCTGTAATCAATGTTGTTTGAAATTTTTCATAATGCAGATTGACGATTAACATTTGCGTTTCGAATCAAGGGATTGTTTAATCTTTCGCGGTGAACATCACGTTTTCTCATTATTGTTCTAATAGAATTGCATTCCTTGCGATAATTACTGTTATTAATTATTGTTCGGATTTCGACAATACTGTTGATGGAAAATTAATTAAAGTATCGGGTTTAACATTGACACAGCATATTGGATTAAGAATACGAATACATTGACAAACAAAATTATTAGATAATTCAGTTTTACTTTTTCATAAAGCAGTGAATTTCTCTTTGCCATTGACTGCTTTAATTAAAATGATTTCTTAATCTTTCTCCTCAACTATACAGATGAAAATATTACGTTGAATTTTTCTGTCTTTCAATTTCATTTGGAAGTAATGGATATCACGCTCTTCTTAATTGTAACAAGTTATAAATTTAAATAACTTAAACAAAAGAATCTTGATGGGTTTTTACGTCTTTTCATCTCTTTTTCCTCGTCATAGATTGAGTTTTTGAAATTTGTACTGAATCTGCTTTGGCTTCGGACTCGTTTCTTTTCGTATCCCTTGCCGTTGAAATATCGTATCCTTTTTCACGTACAGTATACTTCATTATCCTCCTCAATTTTCATCAGAGAATCATCACATCGTCGTCCTGAAAATGTTTCTAATTAGTTAAGCAAACGACCGAGCGAATCAATTCAGGTGATTGCAATTAATTTCCATTGGAGAATCTCTTTTTCTCTCACACTACAAGGCTTTTCATGCAAATAATATCAGTTCAAAGAATGGCAACCGCTGCTATGGAGTTATTAATTCGAATACAGTAACTCATCTGCAATTGCCAAAGAAAAAAAGAAGAAATTAATAATGATCCAATCAATTTCATTCGATATCCAAAATGATTATTATCAATAACAAATATATCTAAAGTATTTTTACAAATTTGTTTTCATTATAACAGACAATTTTTTATAATAAGAATTACTTAAAATACAGTTTTTATGTTATTTATTTGTATGTCGTATACCGGTTCGGTAACCACTTTTTAAGGGGATTTGTCACTGCCTGCAAAATTTCAAATTTCAAATTTCGCGCCAAAAGTTTAATTTTTAAAATATCTTGAAAAATATGCAATATTTTTGAAAAAACGCAACGTCGTTCCAAACTATGAAACATAATGAAAATAATAAGTCGTTGTTGAAGTATTTAAAAACATTTGGTAAAACAAACTATTGGAACTCGTTTTTCTAATATTATTGAAGGTTAATTTTCATTCGAAAAACGAGTTATAACAGTTTGCTTTACTAAATGTTTTTAAATAGTTTTACAATTACTAATTATGTTCAATATGTTTCATAGTTTGGAACTACATTGCGTTTTTTCAAAAATATTGCATATTTTTCAAAATATTTTAAAAATTAATCTTTTGGCGCGAAATTTTAAATTTTTCAGGCAGTAACGAATCCTCTTAAGTTCGATAAAAATCCACCAGGGTCGCATGCTATACGCTAAACTTCTAGCTATTGCAGCGCCAGAAAAGTGGGAAAAATTGTAAGTATTGTTGGGTAATATTGAAGTGGTAAATTTACTGTTATTTTATTTAAAAAAAAAAAATTAAGCATTCTAGTTTTTATAACGAACAAATTTAAAATAAAACATACTCATATATAATTAACAGTTTTGTAATATTTCATAAGTGTGTAAATTTATTAACGTATCCCAGAAGTCTCAATGCTTGAAAAAAATGAATGAAAAAAAAAAATTGAGATCCAATCGCAGATTGGACGATCCGTAATCGTCGGTAACGCACGACATCGCCATTCTTCTCGGCCCTTAGTCAGATGACGCCACACAGTCTCGCGGAGCGGTCGCGCTCGCGCGCCCTCCCGTGGCGCGCCCTGTCGGAAGCCGGTCGAGAATCGGACGCGCGGTCGCGTTTAAAAAACAGACGCGCCCGCCCGCGCGCCACACCCTCGCCCGGCGCGATCTCGCCCGGCGGCCAAAAAATCGCGATCCGCGACCACTACGTCGGCGCCCCGAGGACCGAGAGAATCGAAAGGCCTCGAGAGCTCGAATCGTCGCGACGCGGATGCAAACTCGCGTCGATCCGCGTCAGTCATCTCCGTCGTCCCGAGACAACGCGAACGCCAACGACCTGCACTTTCTTCCGCCGGCGAATTATTGATTCGCAATCAATAGCCCGCGACGCCCTCTGTCTCGCTCGCACCGTCTCCCCCCCCTCTCTCTCTCTCTCCCGCCCCTTATATATATATTTTTTTGTTAGTTTTGTTAGTCTGGAGTGTGGCGCCCCCTGTCAAGATTCGAAGGGGGAGTCGGCTCGATGAGGGGGCTGCCGAGTCTCGCGGCCTGTCGGCCGGGGGTGGGGGAGGGGGAGGGGTGACTTTTTGATGAACGAAGAATGAGGGAAGACGGCGGCGCTACTTCCGCCTTCGAGGACATGTAAGTTTCAGTAGGGGGCGTTGAATGAACATTAACTGTCATATTCTTGTCACTGCGAAGGTTAGTGCGCGGAGTTAAATTATCGTTCCTCCTTGTAACGCGGTTTTTCTGTTAGTGTGGGTGTATGTGTGTGAGCGTGTGGCCAACGCACCACTGTTGGTGAGGGTGTCGTTAACGCGCGGAGGGTGCGCTTTTAAGATCATCGCAATGACAATGTTACGGATATTGCGGATTCACGATTTTACGGGATGAAAATTGAATAATTAATTTGTTAATTCGAGGGGAATTAAAATGGAAGAATTTGCGATGATAATTGATGCTGAAAAATATTAGGGTAGTTTTTAATAACGAATAAGTGTGCACTGAGAGAAATAATACTGTAAAAATTCTATAGTAATAATGGGACGGTCATCAAATATCTCACTTAAATGAAATTCATACAAATTTATAATTTTGACGATTCCTGCAAAAGTTTGGCAAAAATGATGTTTGAGTATGAGTTGAATTGGATTCAAAATTATGCGTTGATCCTTTTCGTTGGTTTTGTTGCATTAACGTTTGTTCAACGTTAAACGAGAGCAATAACTTTCAGAATGCAATTCCAAATGTAAATAGTTTCGGACAGTTTTCAAGGGATTAAAACAATCGTGGCAGCGAATGTTAGAGTTATGCTTTAAAATTAAAAATAGTCCAGAGATGCTGTACAACTGGGGCGGTAGAGAACCGTGTCAGTAACATCATGACGGTCAGTAATTCGCACAAAAACACACAGTGCCAGTGTGTTTTAGCTATTCCACTACTTTCTTTTCTTTTTTTTTTTTTTCTTTCTCTTTCACGAGGATACGTTTTATTCGCAAAATTTTCTTTAAATGAATTAGAACCGTCTGGTTCTTCTCGTAAAAATAATATCAAGATAAAAAAAAAAAAAATAGAATTTCAGTCTTTTACCAGTTAACATTCTGCACTGAAATAACAGCGTAGACAAATGTTTAACAAACACTTCGCTTGTAATTGCAATTAAACACTGAGTGCGAAATTTCTGCAATTATCGCAAAGGGTAATCCTGAAATATTTCACAGTTTGATTACATTTATATATATGTATTCATCTAGAAATATTCTTGTATTATGTGTTTAATAAATGTCCTGTATTATCTTGTGAGACGTCAGTTATTGTTAGTAATTGTTACAAACGTGTTATCGTTATTTCAATTTCCCCGTAGTGCAATTTGCAATTCATAGAAAACTATAAATATTGTTTTAAGCGTAACAGAAATTACGAAACAGACAGGTCATAGACCGTAGATAAAGTTTGTTCAGTAAGGCATGATTTATGAATCTTTGCGTGACTTTATTTTCGTTGCAATGGAAAGGATATAATTGCAAATCTTAAAATAAGTCGAACAGTGTCTTAAAATAATGCAGCCACCGTCTGTCCGATAACAATCGAAACGTAGTTCAAATTAATAAGTCGTGATAACACCTAACAAAAAATGGTCAATGACGTGTCTGAAAATAAGGCACATTTATCGTGCCTTAAAATATGTATTTCACACGAAGCCATGACATAACGTTCGAGAATTTCTCTTTCATGCGACTTGAGCCGACCTAAACCGGATCATTTCTTTGCTTTTTATTGCAAAAATAGTATGGCTGATATCGGGTCAGCAGTACACTTGAAATATTCAAGAAAGAAGAAGAAGAAAAAAAAAGATTCGCTGAATTACTTACTACAGACACTGTGTTTACAAGATCGTAACATTAAAGATCCTAAAATATACATATATATAGAGGAGTCTGCATCGAAACAGGGTTACTACTCTATTTTCATGACTGCTTCTGTATATCAACTGTCATGCGTTTCTGCCAAATAGACCGGCATTAATGTAACGCCCATTCATTGGGTTTTGTTCGTGTGACCATTACTCCGGGCGAAGTTTCGCTCGAGCTTTTACAAACTGGAAACAGATCAGATCAAATGTACCAGCGGCTTAGGTGGATCAAATGTTTTCAACTCCCGTTAAATAAAGAAGGCTACGTCTAGTCGAGAGAATGTCACGCGATCCTCTTCTCTAGTCTGCGTTATTACGCTACTTATTTAATCACTTATTTAATCCCCCATAATTCATTCTCTGTTACTACAGAAAGAACAAATTATCATTCCAATATGCAACAGCGACAAATCCGTACATCCGCTCCAAAGTCATGTCTTACCTTACATTGATCATACGATTGAGTACGTTTTTATAGCCAATAGCATACTAATTCGTTAATTATCATTCATTTGTTATATAGGTTTGGAGTCTAAAAGGAGTGTCTTTACACTGAGAAAAAAAAGAATTTATGAATTTTGCCATACAATTTTTGCATAACAAACATATAAAAATATTATATTGAAATATGGAATAATTTATAGTAAACGTTGCTACATTTATTGGCAAATTTATTATATTTACAGAAATTTTTACCATAAAGTATTGCAAATTCAAGTATTAAACATTTTCAAATATACTTTGTAAATTTTAATATACTTTTTTTTTTCTCAGTTTAAAAGTTCTTCTTTTGCAGAGACTGCAAAAAAAAATATTCTAAGAAGATTGCAACATAGTATCTCTTTAACAGGACAATAAATTTCTGTCTAAATCAAAGATAAGATGAACGATACAATTTCAAAAAAGAATTTTAGTAGAAATAAAGGATTGAAAAATTGCACGGAGAATTTCTGAGAGTAGAACATTGATCCATGTTCTTTCGTTCTCTTGATTGAAATATAACTCTACGTTGTCGAATGTAGGCATAAGGGTTAATACTATTCCTCAAACGAACTTGAAGCGCTAAACAAATAGATACTAATTAACTGATTTGTGGAGATTCATTAGCCTTATCTCGAACACAGTTATGTACATATATATTATCTATATATATTTATCTGTATGTGTATTGTGAAACAGTATTATGTACATCTCGTTATTAAGTTCCTTGTCACCTAATTTTGTTCGAATCGTTACATCCAAATATTAAGCTTCTAACAAGATGCTTGTTGTACGAGATCATAATGTTTTAGGGAAAGCCTTTAAGAGGATTTGTCACTCAAAAGCGCCACAAAATCAAAATATTAGGAATAACATTAAAAATAATACAAAATGGTAAAAAAAGGAAATAATACTCAAATAAGTGTCATAAATATAGTAAATTTTGTTATAATTCGCAAAATTTGTCTAATAATAATTATCAGAAAGTTTACTATATTTATAGTAAAATTTATAATAAGAATAGTATAGTAGAATTTATAGTAAAATTTCTGTTATATTTTATTTGATATATTTAAGAGTTAACTGATTTCGAAGGAAAATCGTATGAATTGTAAGAAATCATTTGGAGAATGAAAAATCGAATGAAAAAGTATTTGATTTAACGTGGATTTGCGTTTTTTTGCAGGTAGCGTCTGCAGAGTGGACGGCGAAGGCTCGAACGAGCTTTCCGGAAGCAGACGCGGAGTGTGCGGAAGCACTGTCCTGGGTAGTAGTGGAAGCAGAAGTTCTGGGGCTTCCGGTGGAAGCGGGCGGTCGAGGGACGAACCGCGGAGGCACACCCTCAGCGGCGACCACCAGCCCTCGCTGCATCACCAGCAGTTCAACGCCGCTCAGCCTCTGCATCCGCTTCATCCACATCACTTGCCACCGGCCCACATCCAATACACATCCAATCGTGCCCACACCACTATGGACCTCGAGGTGATTTATCAGAACAGTCCATCAACCGAATGAAAATTCCACTTAGTATGATTTTCCTTTTTTTTTTTTTTGTTTTTCAAAGTCTGAACATTTATCAAAGAATTCAGTTGACTTTAATTATCTTAAAAGACGAGTTTCCGGTAAACGTAATCATTTGCCAATAATTTCCTGAATGTTTGGAACCTTAAAATTTTCTGTGTAAAATTTATATTTAAAAATGTTATTACTTTACTTACTTGCATCTGAGTGTTTGTTAAATTTTTCTTTTTATGTTTCCTTCAACACTTATCGTTACTTTCTATATGTTTGCATTTGAAAGAAATCTTCTATAATAAAATTGCGTATTAATATATTTATTTTAAGCCAGAAGAGATATAAGAGACTTTTTATATGCATTTCAATTGGCCGACTGCTGACGCATAATATATTTTAGTCAAGTATATAGATAATCCAAACTTAACCCGGATTTGAATCTTTATTTTAATCTCAGTTTTAAAGTAATCTGCATATTAAAATTAGGGTCTCGAATTTAGATCGAAATTCCGGATGATTTTTTTTTTTTTTTCTTTATTATAAAGGTTAATAGCACTTACTCGCTGCTTCGACAATTCACTTAATATAAATTTAATTGGATTTTTGCATTTACAATAAAAGCAGTTCTTAATGTAAAATTCGACAAAAGGAATTTCTATCTTAGTCAAGATTTTCTGAAATTAAATTTTACGCTCTGTCCCTCAAAAATTAGATTGCTCGAATTACATTACTAAGTTATGTAATTTTGGCTAGCAAAGTTATTTTACATATATAAAGAATTGTCATGTCTGATAAAAATTGAACACGTTCTGCAATTGTGTTATTTTGTAATGCAGTTAAAAAGATGCAAATACTGGATATAATTTTTATTAAGTGATACTTCATTACTCGTTGAATCAATTCACGATCAAATCAAATTATGCACCATTGATATTTTATATCCATCCATTGCATAAAATTTTAATACCGTTCCATTTCATGAAATATCATTCATTTGTGGAATATAACATTTGTAATTACACACCGCATTATCTCAACGTTTTGTTATGAGAAAAAAAAAAAAAAAATCGGACACATCAAATTATTAGTGAATCACCAGTCATTACAAATCACTGAGCACAATTGATTGGAAATCTTATACAATTTTTATTAAATCAACAGTTGATACGAAAAGGTCAACTTAATTAATTTGCTATCAAAAGATTACATGTTTCTGACCAGTAAATTGTAATGACAAATTATCTACCGATAATTCAATGTGATCGATTTTTTTTTTTAACAGGCGTTGATCTCATGTATCATAATAACATACCTTTAATGACGTTATGTGTTTTTTTTCCAAATCCTTTTAACAGATGGGGATCAAATCTAGACAGAAAAAGGTAATTCCTTCCTTCTTTTTTTTTTTCTTTGCAGAATAAATATTAATGCAAAAATGCTTGCTGCATGAATTTTTTATTTAAACAAACAAATCTACCTACTTTGTAAAATCCTGTTAATATTCATCAACATTTGCCAACGCTTTTCGAATTCGTCTTTAATTCATATGAAAATGAAAATTTAAGATTTTGTTGTAACGCAAAACGGCTTAATTAAAGTACAAAGTCATGCACGTGATAATTATTCGCTTAGTCCATTGGCTCGTTATGATGCCATAAGCTTATTGGCAAATTACACACGATGATTATATTTCACAAATCCGCTTTACGTGGTAATTCCAGTCCCCGCTGCCGCGTGGTTACCCGCCTCCTTCGTCGAATATGCTGTTCGACGATGACCCGGGCATCATGTCGGAGGTGGAAACATCGAGCACCGGCTTCCGCAGAGGTGGGAAGCAAAGGAGCAGTCTTCCCGTCGTAAGGACACCCAGCAAGACTTTGGAACGACCTTTGGGTAATTATAGCATCGCTTTAATTCATCCGAAAGATTGTCATAAAGTGTTTAAGATTGTCAGTTGTTGGATATACTCTTAAGCTTATGGCTAATGTACAAAACCACTAGATTAGTGTCTTTAAAATATTGTATTGATAATGTAATTTACTTTCAAATATAGTGAGTTGATCGTTATCAGAAATTTAAGGGAGATAATGCTTTTTGACAATCGAATATGAATTTATTTGTGAATTTTAAATAGTTAAAAAAAAAATCGAAAAACAAGAATTTCTAGTAATATTTGTGGTAATGGATAACTCCCTAAAATTCGAACGCTTGCTTTCCTCTTAAAGGCAATCTAAATTCTCTGATCCAATGGCAACTAATCTCCAAATTTTATCTAAAGTAATTTTGCATTATTAATTTTCCAAACCTTGTCTCTTTCTAGGATTGGTATTCCTACAGTACCGAAGCGAAACCAAAAGGGCGCTTTTGCCAAACGAAATTACTAGTATTGATACTGTGAAAGCTTTATTTGTCAGGAGCTTTCCCAAACAACTCACTATGGAATATTTGGATAGTCCACACGTTAAGGTTTACATACACGACAGCAACAAGGACATGTTCTACGAACTGGAGGACCTCAGGTTAATACAAATCTTTGGTGCTCTGATTGATCTTGAAGAAGATTGAAGGAGCAGTTGGAGCTACTTTGTTTTTGTCTTGCTTACTTTGTATGGGGGGGATTTAATTTCTTCTTAATTTTGCAGATCTCATCTTCGAGACATCAGAGATCGAAGCGTACTTCGTTTGTTCGAGGCCACAGACGGTGGGCCTATGCCTGGCCCTCTGGGAGTTCCTGGAGGAGGCACCGGTTTGCCACCACATTGGGAGGACCAGAGTTACTTCAGCGAACCAGAATTCGATAGCGAATATCAGCACCAGCATATCCACAAAAGCAAGGTAAGTGATTGATTCGTTTTGTTTTTTTCTTTAATTCATTTCTTTTTCCAGTTATAAATTTATTGGCTTACACACAGTTCACAACTGCCACAAGGAGTAGAATTTTACAAAACATAATTAAATTGCGTTACAATAAACAATAATTTGTCGACTTTTTGATGAATGAAATAACGAAACATTTGCGAATATCAAGGAACTACGACATCTTAACGATTAATGTTGGTATCAAAAACACTGGTAATGCGGTAAAATAAAAAATCTTAAAACCTACGCACTACAAATAATCGCTGCAAGTACAAAGCTACTCTATACAAATACTACGTTTGTTTTATTACTTTTTTTTTTTTTTTTTGTTAATTGTCTATGAGTATTCTCAATCTTGAGTCGAAGTAAGAGATACCTCTATAAATAAATACAAGCTATGCAGAATTTGATGATAGACGGAACTTGCAATAAATGACACGCGTCTATATTTTCTACATAATTTTCATGAACAGCATTTTGTCAGCTTTAGAAAAAAAAAAATAATAATAATAATATCACAAGTTCCATCGACACCTTGGCAATTTATGATATTTTATGAATAACTAGTCATTGTTCAACGCTCAATTAACTTTCAACGCCCGAATAAAAAAAAAAAAATTCTCTCTAAATTCTCATTCTAAAATACAGTTAGATCCGTTTTGTAGTCGAACGAATAACTTTCGACTAATGCTAACTTATTCTTGGCACTGTAATTAATCATTATTGTTTACCATCTTTATGGACATTCGTACGATTTCATTTTCATACCCACAAATTACAATTATTATTTAATGGAAAAAAAAAAATAAGACATCCAAAGAAAGATTTCTGTTAATGAAATCTAATCGATATCGATCGTACTGACTCTGTCATTATTTAGAAAGGGACTTGTTTTCAAAGTCTGCCGAGAGCAAAATTCCTTTTAGGTGAATTCTGGACTCGACAAAATTTAAAAAACCAGGTCTTTCATTTGCGGGTACGACTTTTTGTTTCAACTTTTAATATATCCTAAGTAAAGTGCAAATTTAGAAGGATTTGCAAACCGGCAGAGCCGGTACGAGTAAGGCACCTGAATACAATTTCTTAGGAACCCTTCTCCAGCCCAAAACCAGAGCTTTAGGGAACGGCTCTGCGGAACAACCGTCGCAAATATCCATGACTAGTCTGACTTCCGCTTCGGCTGGTTCTCGTTCGTCTTGTTTCGATACTGGCGCCGCTGTTGCTATTGACGTTGGCACCAGTGACGCTGGACCAGTTTCACCGAAACTAGTCAGGCCATTAAAATAATCAGCGTCCAAGTTTTGCGAAGCGATGTAACTGTCGTCAATTAAAGAACCATCAGACAAATGGAATATACCGCGACGTTTCTTCCTGGAGTCAGCAGTATCGTCGTCACTCTCTTCAGAATCCCTGACCTCCGTCTCTTCTACGCTCTCCTCCGAGAGATTCTCCTTCTCAGCCTTTTCCGCTGAACTGTCATCGGTTTCAACGAATTTCACCTGAAAAGACAGAATGGAATTGCCAAATTTTTCGTACACGTTGACATTGATACGAAATCAAAAACACCGACACGTGGGAAATCGATATATAATTAGGTTTACAATTAGGCTTTAAAAACAACAAACCTAATCAAAGTCATCGACCGATCACTAATGAAATTCTGAGACGAAAAAAATGCCCCCGGGGTGAGGTCTTGTTTCGTGAATCAGTCAAATGCGATTTCAGTCGATTGCCAAAACAACAACGTCGAACCGGTTAAAACGCGTTAATAAATCAATGAAATCGCATTCGGTGGGAATCGACAATAGGACGACCCCCCGATTGCCATACCTTTCCATCCTTCACCTTTCCTGCCTCCCTTTTCACAATCGTCTTCTCGGCAGCATCTTTCAACAGCTCTTTGTGCTCGTCGCCCGAGTCATTGGCCTCGCTGTTGTCGTTATTTCTTTTGATTATGATTTTCTTTCCTTTGAAGAGGTCGCGGTATCTTCTGTCGATAAAACTGAAGCCATTGATTGGCAGGTGACTGTCGACGGTGGTGCTCAGGTCTTGGATCTGGGGCAGCCTGTTACCCGTAAAAAAATTACGGACGCCGCCGGGTTCCCTGAAGGTCGCGGCGTACGCCCCTGGCAGGCGCCCGAGCGCAGGCGTCATCGTCAACAAGGCCGGAAGCGGGTTTAATCTCGCCGGGGGCAGCGGCTGCGGTGGGGGCATTTTTGCTGGCGGCAGCAACGGGTGGCGCAACGTCACGCCGTTCTGCACTATCTGAATGTGTGCCCCAGGGTTGATCTTCACCTAAGCCAATCCACAGTTGCTTCACAATCGTTTAACCAGGTTTTTTTTTTTGTTTTGTGTGTTATGTACAAATGAAAGATTTTTTTTTGTTTTTTTTTGTTTTTGTTTTTTGGTTTTCAGAAAGATGGTACAGAGAAGATGAGAGACCAAAGTGAAAAGAGTGCGAGCAGAGAGATAGATGTTAGAGGATCGACTTGATCGATAAATGAATGAGAGATGATTGACCTGAAAATTTTTTATCGATTTCTGATGAATGCTGAATGATTTCGGACAAATTTCATGAGATTACACGTAAAAAAAGGTTTATTAAAAATTACTATGTCAATTAGGTTTACTATACCTGTATTACAATTTTTGTAATATGTTCACATGTTTTACTATACTGTATAGAAATATTTATTATAATACATTACAAAAATAGTATAGCAAATATTTAGAATCTCAAAGCGATACACCTGGATAATATAGTAATTTTTAATAGAACTTTTTTTCACGTGTATGTAAAGAAAAATCGTGTGTACATGGTTGATATTTGAGAATCAATAGATCCTGGTGAATGGACACAATGGATTTCGATTATTGATCGATGAAAAGACTTTACACTCAGAGAAAAAATGTAGTATAGTTAATTTTTGTTTCCTTTCAACCAAATATTGATTGTTAAATAAAATAAATAATATGTTTATTTTAAACAAATTATTTGGTCATATATTAAGCCAATCATCATAAAATTAATCAATGATAAAATCTTCCAGTTCAACGACCAAATAATTTGGTTTATTTAACGAAACATTTAGTCGGTGGTATGTTAAACAAAGAATTTGGTTAACTGAAACAAATTTTAGTGAACTGAACGAAACATTTTTCTGAGTGTAGAATTGTATTTTCTGACCTGGTGATTGAGTTGTCCGCCGGTCAAGTAAGGGCTCATCGGTAACGGTGGACCGGTGACTGGCGCTTGCGTTGTTGTGGACGGTGGCATTCTGTTGCTGGTGTCGTGTTCAAAGTGGTGCACGTGATGGTGTTTGTGATCCTTGTGTGCTTTTCCCGCCGACAAAGCCACGTTGTACAGTTGCAACATCGTGATCTCTCCCAAAAGTCCACCGGAACCTGTAACAATTCCTTTGGTAACGTACTCGCGAAGCTATAAATCAACTTGACGTGATCTTTGCTCGATCGACTCTCAGCGATCATCGTAACTCCTCTGACTTGGGAAACGCTAATTGACACGAATGGGTTCATAAATAATTTTACGACAAATGGGCATTTAACTGCGGACAAGAAAAGATCTTCCCCTTCACTCTAAGAGTTTTTTGCGCAATTTCAGACACGTTCGAAGTGGAGATTAGAAATCTAAATGATTATCATAATAATTTATGGTGCTTGTTTTTGTAATTCTATTATGTGAGGAAAGATGAATTTTTTTTTTTGGAATTTACCTTTAGGGGCTTCGTCTCCTTCCAAAAATCCACCGCCCAATTGACGTTGTTCCTGTCCGGTTATGGCTATTCCTCCACCTTTGATTACATGTCCTACCAACTGTAAATGAAGTCAAAAAGAAAAAACTTTTTTTACAATTTAATTTTTAAAATGTAAAATTCAAATTCAATGTTTCTTGGAGTAGTTAACAAAAAATTGAAATACCCTTTGATTATAATGTGTTGTGCCTTAAAGGAAGATATCAGTACAAATCGATAAAAATTGATTGCCCTAATTTGCAATTGAAATGGATTCGCGGCAGCATTTCATAATCGTAATTCCTTTTATTCCGTCCTTATTTCTTTGGATGGGAAAACTAATTCAGATCAGGAGTTGAATTCGATTCCCAAGTGAGGGGGGGGGGGAGCTCTCACACAAAAGTGTTTCTCTACTTGGAGTTTGTTGAGCTTTTCGAGCTCGGTGAACAATTCGAACACGCCGAGTGGCTGGAAACTCATTGAGCGTGTTCTCTCTCGGTATGAATTTAAACAGCGGGCGTTTCGCGTTTTGCGAATCAAAGAACAAACACGCGTATCGATATTCCACTTCTATTAATTTCAGGGAAATACTTTATTCGTTTTGAAATTTTCCAAGTTCGCAAATTCATCTTAATGAATTTGCAAAAATTGCCTCTCTGTTTTGAGAGAAATTTATTTCGTTTCCATGGCCTTACTGTAAATTTCAGGAAATGTTCTCCATTTCTTCTTTCTTCTGACAGTTTTTT
>JABFQA010001153.1:0-14872 GCA_022817065.1 Probaryconus sp. ZL-2020 | reverse complement strand
TTACAATATTACTGGAAAATTGCTACAATATTGCTAGAATATTGCACATATATATTACAAACACTGCGACATACAATATTCCTGCAATATTTAAAAAATATTGCTGCAATATTTTGCAATATTAATGCAATATTTCACAATATTTCTGCAATATTGCAGCAATATTGCACGCTTATAGGGTGCATTCTATTATGAAATAAACAGCGAAACAATTTTCGCCTTATTATAGTTGTAAGCGTAAATATCTTCTGGCCATATCATGTCCCTTCTATATGTCTAATATAATTAAAACTTTGCGTAGAATACGTAATAATATTGAAATTAATGTTTAATCAATACACGAACCTATTAAACTTAATACCACTTTCGAACAATAAATTCCCATTATTTTTAATGCCTGCATAAAAGTAGATACAGAATAATTACGAAATTCGATCTCTACAATTTACATTCACGATGATCCAAAATCTATAAAATGTAATATTATTTCCCAATTTCTAATTCGACGGTAGGAAACTGTTGGCTCCTTTTTACGCACGAGTAAAAATTGCCCTTGACTCTTGACAAGAATTTCCAAGTGACCTTCCTATTAGGAATGATTATTTTGTCACCTAACAATAACCACGATGACATTCCCAAGTGGCGCATGATTCATGACTGGGACAATTGCCTTATTTTTATCCATTTTGTCGTGAAAGGCCAAGAGTATGTATCTAGAGTTTAGCTGGTAAGCTCTGCTTAACCGAGGAGTCGGGGACCCTTGGGCACGCGTGCACACAGGGTTAAGTGGTTTCTATCTCATTATTACCGCGTGGAGAGATACCTCTAAGCAGGAGGAGTGGGTTACAATACCGGCAAGAGCCTGGCTCTTCTATACCAGTAGATTCTACGTTGTCAACTTAACATAATAATAGAAGCACCGAAAGATGTTGCAGTAAGACCGTTATCTCACATACCTTCGACTCGCGTATTCTCGCTATCCTTTGTTGCTTGGGATATATACTTGTCAGGAACTTCATATCGCTTACCCGGATTATTAACCCGCTTCAAAATTCGGTTTACTTTGTAATTACATAATTTTTTGCAACGTCGTCGATTAACGAAGCTTAATGTTTCGTTGATTAACTAATCGTTAATATACATCATTTTTTATTCTTTGTTAACTGAAACTCTGTTTTATATTTAATGTGATTATTGTTGTTATTATTCAATTCGTCTTCGTAGCGAATTAGATAACTTAATCGTTATAATGCTTTTGTGACAACGGTATTTATGCTTGTCGCTTTAATTACCACTTGATGTCTGAGATTACTGTGCATATCTATTTTTCGTGGTAATTCCAGCTTAAATCATACTGTTGGGATATTAGAAATTTCGCGTCTCAAATTTTCAAGAAAAAGAAAAATAGTATAACAAACGTCGTATCAACCGAATAAATTATAATCTTCTTGCTAAGAAATATTACGAGACAGTGAGAAATAATTTTTCAGCTTAATTTAGATATTTAGGTCGCAGATAATGTTGATATATTTCATATTTTCCGAACAGATGTCACATGTTGCTTAGAATGACAAGAATAAGTACACATCTTAAAAAGTTTTTTATATTCCAATGTGTATATATAAACTATTCAGCAGTGAAAAAGTATTAAATTGCACAAACGGTTTTAAATTGCTTCAAAAGAACGAGTGCGAATAAATAATTTTATTACATTTTTTGTTTAATATTGACAAACTTCTGCTTCCAGTTTTCCTAATATAATCGATACAATTTAATCTAAAATGTATCACAGCGATAACTGAAATTGAAGTTTAATATTTCCTCCTGTAAAATTCATTTCCTAAGATAAAGAAATAACAGAAAAAAAAAAAAAAACTGTAAAACGTTTTGAAAAATTTGTTCGCAGAACAAAGTGTCTCGTAAAACGTTTTATTTCGCCACTAATTTATTCTTAAAATAACATTTTTCCCCCTCTATTTGAATAATATTTAAATGCGCAGCAAAATTGTGTCCATAATTTTCATCGGCGTGAATTTTTACAGTTCCATACATTTTCCCGGACCGCAACTTTTCATACGCGAAAGATATGATTCTCGTTCTAATAATTTCAACGATTAATGGACCATTCACTCAAAACAGTTTCTCTCGTTAGCTTATTCACAGTAAAAGTTATTCGCGAAATTTCTATTGTACATTAGCCATACGAATAGAAACATCACTGCTTGGAATTGTTGAAATTTCTACGTGGATAATTTTATAAGGTAAATCTGGTCGACAAGCGCGCGTGCAATGTAGCGAGATGTAGTCCGGGATCCACATTATTTGTTTCACCCTTCTCGTTCAATACAGGGTCTGTGTTAAACTGCTTCGCGGACAGTCACGCCAGAACTAATGACAGTCCACTTAATACGTTTTTCAGTCGATGCATTAGACTCTTTTTTACCAATTTTATATATAAACATTTTTTTTTCATTATTAACCTTTAATTGATAATTAAACCATTATTTAGAACTATATCATAAATCTGATTTCATTTTGTTTATCAAATGCATTTTCAATTCAATTGAAAAATTGAAATTTCAACCCACTTATTCCATACAAAATGAAAACTTCTAAACTGTTCTCTCTCTGTTTGACCATAATTCAAGTCCGCAAGATTTGTACGTATGATTATATATCGCGGTGAATGAAACCCGAGTATAATTGATTATAGTACTTAAATAATTTGCATCCCCTAAATTGAACGAGCGCACGAGCAAGTTTTAATTAAGGTATGAAAACTATCTATCAGCGGCCGAGTACGCATAATTTTTCATGACAATGCATAGTGATACATCAATTAATCCCCTAATATATTACCGACAATGTATATCCAACGTTGACATCGATTATTTGCGAACAATAAGAATTTAAATTTCATGGCCAGGCCCGCGCGATCGATAACGCGGGAGCTTATAAACAAAATGCCCGACGAATAATTTAAATCATAATGCAATTAACTGCGACCAGCGCCGATATTACAATCGTCACCAAGGTGGCGAATTCAGGTGACGTTTGAATATTAATTCACCGGCGCCATAAGGATTGCATTATTCATGGCGTTCTTCATTAGCCTGTTCCAAAGGCTTCTTCTTTTTTTTTTTTAACCAGTAATTTAATGACGAGAGCAAACAGTATCGATTGTCACTTGATTCGAAGTCACGTGACATTGGACCGTTGAACAAATTTCAAATTTTCCTCTGGATTTTAGTCCGGCAAACGTTTGGCGAGAATTTTACAGACTCTTGTCGGATTGATAAATTTTTCCGTGGCATGGATTTGTGGAAAGATTGTTTTGGATTAAATTTCGTTCGAGTGTTATACGTGTTCGGTGGCTTGAAATGGGCGCCGGTATAATTAAAACGTCCCCGGTGATTAATGAAGCAGGCGCGTGAGCAATCGACGACTTTCAGCTCTTCACAATGTTCATGCTTTGATCCGCAAAGTCCCCGGAAAATAATGCACGTTAGGCAGCTTTTTTTTCGCGAATGACGATTGCAACCTTTGGTTCTTCTCTTCTTCTTCTTTTTTTTCTTTTTTTTTTTTTTTTTCCTTTAAATACAAATAACGGATACGTGTTAAGAGGGTTCAGATCACACGGGGGATATTAAAAAATGCCGGTTAGAATTTTTTACTGACGCAGCAGACAATGCCGGCTAATCTTTAGATGAAATAAGAATTTTAAGAAAGAACATTCTCTTCCGCGCTGAAGAAGATTTTTTTTTTTATTCCGATTTTCAATGGCTGCTGGGGTTGACTGATAAGTGATTTGAATTATGCTGTAATAAGGCACTTCGAAAATGCTGGCACCATTTGTCGGCGGTTAATGGAATACTTCTGTAACGCGCGATATTCGACGTTACATAATGATTCGGGAGATACTGAAATTCGGTTATTAGGTCACTAATGTGAGTTTTAAATTTATCGTGGAAAACATGCTCGCTCTTTTAGGAAATATTGGTCAAGCTCATGCAAATTTAATAAAGCAATAGATTTCTTTGTTGCATTTCACATTGTTGGACTGAAAAAGACTATTAAAATACTTTATAAATTTGATTTATAATTTATAAACGCTGTTCTTTTTCTGCATATATGACTGGCTGATGATTATTAATTAATTCATTAGACTGCAGTGACCGGTGCAAAACTTCTCAGAATAGAGTAAAGTGAGCGATGTCTCCTGAATATGAACAGAACTTAAACTATCAAACCAGCTATTAAATCAAAACATCAAAGTTTTAATTAAAGTCATTGCCACTGCTGATCCTTAATTTAATGAAATCCTGAACGTAGTAAACATTAACGATGGCATTTAACATGAAAGTATAATGATATCACGTGGAAAATAGAAAGTGATTTCGACGCCTACGACGATCACGTATGATTCATTTACGTGCAATATCTTTATTTCAAATGAATATGTTTTTATCTATCCATCTGAAATGAAATTACCACTGTGTTTAATTGCGAGTTTATTCACGTTCATTCTATGCGAAAAATTAACACACGAACTATTCGCTAATTAGAGTTTCGGGAGATTTATTATGTTAAAAACACTTAGGTCGATTCATCACTGTGTCTTTCAGCGATTCTTTCTTTCAATATTTTCTTTTGTCCTAATTATTATTTCGCAGACGAATTTTTTATTCCCATTTTTTTTTTTTTTTTGTAAAACGATTTTCCGTAAATAGAATGTACTTTTCGCTGAATTGCATTCGTTGCCATTATTCGCTATGAAGTCGAGAAAACAAATTAAATTGAAAATAATAAAAAGTGATTCTTTATTTCTTTAGATTTGTAGTAGCGATCAGGAATTGCAATGAGTTTCGAAATGGCATTACCCGTACGAGTATCTCACAGAAGTTAATGCCTTAACAAGACTTTGATGTGAGGGCAATTTTAGGGCAACTTTACAGGTCGTGTAAACTTGCCACTTTTCTTCAACCGGAATTTCCTTTTAAAAAGCAATTTCATTTTCCAAGAGCATCTTTTTTTTTCCCCGGCCTTTTGTGCCAGGAGGAACCAACGAAAACGCGCATTCGAAGAACCGAGCGCAATATAAGAAATTTGTGCTAAAAGTATAATTTTTCATGCATTAAGTTCACGTAAATGTGATTGACGTCATTATTCAAGGAGCAATCCTTCAACGTCGTTCTCTCATCGTAATTCAATAATGTTTGTTCGGAACGCAGAGTCGTTACAAACTCGCTAATCGAATTCCGGGTACAATTATTATAATGATTGTTGTTGAAAGTTTTAACGATTAACGTGTAAAAATTGTGTTTTGCGTTAGAATAAGTTTTATTTCGCGCGATATAATATTCTGACGTCAAAGTCCAATATCCGCTATCTGTCAACGACACAATGGTGGGATGCAATATAACTCCAACGAGACATATGTGAAATATCAAACCATATTTGATTTATTACCAAACTCAGTACAGTTGCACGCCAATGTAAAGAGGTTCGCAATATAATCGTTATATCGTAACCCTTCGCGGATTTACAAATTACCATTTTAAGATAAATATATTTGGCTCTTCTATTTTACTTAGTTACATAAATCCTTGATCGCCAAAATTTTCGTTCGCGTTAACATCGATAATTATACTCTATATTAATAGCAGATAATCTGGAATGGGTTATTAGCATATCATAAGTTTATGCTCGACTTCAGAGTCGATAAATTTTGATCCAGTTAAATTTGCAAAGCTGATTCCGTAATCTGTTATACGGCTGCGTGAAACACTGATATACTCCGATTTTGTTTCACCTGTACATAATGCTTGCTGTGAGACTGATAAGACACATCGTAGATAATGTTTGAGGGTTATTTCGTCGTTTTACTATCGTCGAATACAATGTTTCAAGTTGAAACGTATAAGATACATTTCCTGATAAACGTTAGACGCTTTGAAGGTATCGTAAAGATGCATAAGTGAAAAGTCAAAGTTAAGGAGATGTGAGCTGGCAATAAAATGGTAAATCAGGGCTTTTATTTTTTCTTTCTTTTTTTTTTTATCAGTAGAGATTGATATAAAAAAGTGGGCGATCGTAAAATTTAAATATCACATTTTTCAGATAAGGGAGGAAGAACTTTTTAAGATATCCCTTTTTTAAAAGATACAATAGGTTTTATTGGCAGTCTTTATTGTTTTAAATAAATGCACTTCGACAATTTTCCTTTTTTACATGTATCTGTTTGGATCGTAAAAATACACTGAAAGCCATTTGTAGCAGTGATGTTGTACAATAAATAACGTATTCATTTTGCAATACATATTGCCTGATATATTCTGAAATTTTCAAATAGACGCAGTAACTGGTTTATAACTCGATAAATATTATTTCCATTATTTTAATCCGAAGAAATTCTATTTTATTGATTGATGTTTTTAACATCTTTTTAAAAATAATTTTAAACAATTAAATGATTAAAAAAATATTTATGTTATTGCATGTTTTATTTCACTGAAATTATTAATTTTTCAATGTGCTGAAAATACGTTCTGTTTGTTTTCGCAATATAACTTTTCTTTGTGAACCAAAGTATTTATTCAAATAATTGGAATGCTACTCAAAGGAACAGATTTCTCGTTTCACTCTCGAGTGGATTTGTGTTACATTGTTCATCTTCAATTTGTCACGTGGTAAGAAAACACTGATATCTTAAGATGGATAAGAACGTCCTCGAAGAAGGAAAGCGCTACCGCGATTTTATAGGCGAAAGTGTGTAATGGCCGCTGACTCTACGAGTGTCTCATTTTCTTCTATTACTTTCGACGTTTTCTCGTCGAAAGAACGAGTCAAGTGTGGGTTGAGGATACGCTGTAACTTCGAAAATGTGCTCGAGAAGACCCGCTTCAAAGTTTCAAGCACGAGAACGAATATTATATCTGTACACACACATAACGATACTGCTACGAGAGAAGCAAACCTTTACAAGTTGCACTTACCCGCGTTATAAGATACTTTTAAACGCGCATTGTTAATTTCTTAAACCAGTTACATCAACAAATTTAGGTGCTCTGATTAATTAAAAATTTTTCCACCATTTCATTTCAAAGGGAATGACAAAATTTACACGTCATGTTGTACCGACAGGATTTCCTGTAGTGAGCACAGGATTTTACGTCTTTTTAAATAACTATTAATTGTCAAAAGCAAATATTTAAAACAATCTGTTTTTTTTTTTTTGCACAAATTTCATCATTAACAAGTAAGTTAATTTATTGAATAATTAAGTACAGTTTAAATATATCGCACACTCATTAAAATGTTCGTAATCCAATTATTATTGTGGATATTTCACATCCCTTCAGCAAGCATTATAAAGAAAACTTTTTACATCTGCATAAATGAAAAAGTGGTTGTAGGAACAATAAGAATAATGAGGAAAACAATAAAACAAAGTTGTTATTAAGTCAGCAAGAGAATAGTTAGTTACAATGACAATGGAATACACGCGAAGTACCTGGCTGATAGTATAACAAGTTTTTTCGCATTAAATTGCCAATGGAAATTTTTTTGGGTAACAATAGCGTTACGGAGAAAACGCTCGCAATAAAAAAAAAGAAACATGTGTACAACCACAGTGCATATGGTTAAACATTTTTTTACGAAATCCTTAAATTAAAATGTTTTATTATCAGAAACGTAGAGAGAAAAGATCCCATAAAAATACAATTTTTCTCTTTTTAGAACGTAAAAGAAAGAATTTATAAAAATAATTCATCCGGAGCGAATGAGAGAGAATAATATTTATGGAAACCCATTGATATATGCATAAAATAAAATATGAGATACTTTATTATTTTTGATGACGTTTATTGTACATAAAGCGTATTTTTATTTTAATCCTGAAACCACGTTCGCAAGACTTTTCGTCCATCAAAAAATTGTCGTTACCATTAAAGTGAAAAAGTCTTTCATTCCCATGGCAATTTAATTACAATAATGCAACCATAAATAATTTGTGACTCTTAAACAATCGATTTGAGTTTTCACGAAAGCCTGCTCTCGAGATACATTAAATAAATTTACAACGATTCTCGTAAGCCTGTATTTCGTTTGTGTTTATAACTAATCGTAATATCAAATTTTAGGGGAACTTGATGTTACAACAGTATAGCCCCATCAATATCTCGGTACCAAATAGAAGGTTCGGGACGACGGGGCTTGTGATAAATATGGGGGTTGAGCACGTAAGTGCTGTGACAAATTGAAGTGTTGGTTGTACGCGAATGTGAAGGATGGCGTACCTAAAGATATGGTGGAATTGTGTGTAACGCATATGGGAATTAGTTAGATGTACACGTTGTTCCAGGGGATTAAATAAGGAGAGTTAGATACATGTGAAAACTAACCACATGTTACAGGATCAAACACGTGGGCGTATGCTAAATTGGAGAATAGAATAACAAAAGTGGCTAGTTAGGGTTTTATGGAATTCCTCCAACATTCTTTTAATTAATTTAGTCAAAAATGAAGATCCAGTTTTTTGTCTTGAAATATCTTTACAATATTAATTACTTTCGATTTTGCAATCTTTGCCTTACTGCTCTGCATCAAACGTTATCAGACTGTTATGCCATTTCCAGACTGTACACAAATTGATTATATAACCAAATCCTCTGTACTCCGTCATTCCCAAATAACTAATTAAGTGTAAAGCAAAGTAAAATCCTATCTTCAATATTATAATCCCATCACGCTTAGCGTACCATATAATTTGAATAATCGCCTTCAACAAAAAGTTGCCTCTCGTATATTTCGAACCAAGACCGTCATCCATTGTCTTCAGGTTTTTCAATGTTTTTCAAGACCAGTGTCAACTAATATTCTTAACAAATGAGTTACCTGATTTTTTAGCCCAACCAAAATTTAACGGACTTAAACGTTTCCTTAATTTTGTAATATTGTTCGTCGAAGTGAAAAGAACCCATTTTCTATAACAAGTTACGTGAATGGCGAGAGACTGAAGTCCTTAAAGACAGACGATGTGACAAAGCCACCGGCAAAGCCTTTTAAGAAATATACTTCTGAATTGCCACCTGAAGTACCGCGTCTGTTAAATCGAGGGTAAAAATCGGCGCTTTTGTAACCACGGTTTAGCAAGTTTATATAGCACATTTGTACAACGTCACTGTTGACGACGAGATTCTATGCGGCAAAAAGTTGACCAGATAAATGTAACGATCAGTCAGAAATAGGGACAAATTTGGACTGGCCTCGGTAAGAGAGATTCATAACGTAAAAGAAAAACAATAGAAAAAAAAGTGAGAGGCACAAAGTTGAAAACTTGAGTGGAGACTTTATTTCAAGCTTTAATGATTAATGGATCTTAGCAATGTATCACTAACTTTTGCCTGAATAACTCTTACTCGATGAAGCTGCCGTCGTTTTCATCCAGAAACACCGTATCATAAATGAAGCTTGGTTAATTGTTAATGAAATTATGCGCAAAGCTTTTCGGGGAAATTCATTCGAATAATTATTGGGTGTTTATTAATTTAGTTCTGGTTGGGAAGATAAAAAGCCTCGTTGATTGACGGAATCGATGATACATGAAAAGTTAATTTTAATTGATGAACATTTGCGAATTTCAATCAATCCGTTTGTTATTTCAAATTCTTGATGAAATTAGGAAACAAAAAGAAAATAGAACGCAATTTCATTTGCCACGAAATTTAAACGAGGCAACAATTTTTGTTTAAAAATATTGTAGAATATATTTTACAATTTCCCTTCGCGTATAATGCCAGATAATTACGACGTCTGAAAGATATAAATTTCTTAGATGAGATTTTTATTTTGATGAAGACGCGTAGGTAGATGAAATGGTGTTTTTATCGGGGAATAATATATAATCGATTATGCAGTTGGAATTTCTACGCGATGCAATCTGACATGAAAATCAAATATGGATCCAATATCGTACTACATGAGAATTTTGAGATGAACCTGGATGCAGAGGAAACAGGAAACAATTATTCGGTAACACAGGAGACAGTAAAGATGTAATAATTTTCTAAAAATTGGAAAACTATTATATCCTACCCTACATTCAGCATCGTTATAAACTGACATTAAAAACATTCTTAAAATTCAATGAATAATGAACATTGTTATTAAAAACCTTATTACATGTTTCGATTGCGATTTTTCACTTCGAGTAACAATGTCCAAAGAGATGATTGTTTCTTAACAATTTGCAGAAAATTTTTATGAGAGAAAATCAAGAGGAAAAAGTTTTTAAGGGGAACGTGGATCGTTTACGAAACAAGTTTCTTTAACATTAACAATGTTATCAAAATTTGTTCTTACATAGGATTTTGTCGTTTTCATTAAAAAATAAATGTAAGATGAAATGAGTGAATTTTGAAGACAATTTTAGTGTTACGTTGAATAACATAAGCTATAACTGAAGTGTACATTCTAAACTGCATTATGTTTAATATAAAGTTTCCCTTGAGTCTAGTTTTCCAAAATTTATAGCAAATTTTGTTGTGAGCAGAATGAAGGAAGATATACCGAGAGAAGCTGTTCTTTTATTAGTTATAAAATGAAAGATGTTGTTTGGTTTACTAGATAAACGATAAAACTAGCACTAATTTTGAGACTCGAACCACATACACGATACCCTAAACTCTGGGACGTTCTTAATTGCAATTACAAATATAATGTTATTTACTTGTATCACCCCAGTAAATGTACATATGTTTAAATCCAATTTAATTAATTTCTGCAGTGGTGTATCTGAAAATTTGGTCAGACTTCTATTAATCATATCAAGGTGTAATTACATTTTATAGAGTCATATAAAGCAACTCCGCACGTTTTTAATATCAAAGTAAAAGAACCTGGCGAGAGCAAATTTGACATTGTAAAATAGCCCTTAAACTACAATATAAAAGTACGAAATGTTTACAGCGTAATAAAAATGAACAAGCTACTAATATTGAAAAATTAATATTCCTTCGGATGAATTTTATATTAAAAAAAAAAAAAAAGAAAAACAGAAAAAGAAGCGTAAATAGGTCATTGGTTAAGCAGGAAACAGATAATCGGTTCTCTTTTCGGACGAAGGGGAACAGCGAAACTTTACGGCTAAACTTTGAAGATTGTCACGCCGCATTTATGTATCTCGTCTCGGGGAGATTTTTCTCTCGGTTTGTACCTGCAAACTAGCAAACCGTTTCCTCGTAAAATTTTCTACGATACCCAGTTAGCTAACGCTGGATGTACGCATCTTTCTTGCAGTCGTAAACTTTAATGTGACACTCTGTGAAGAACATCGTTTTAGGACGTTGTTTTACGTTTCTCCGGAAACTCACAAGAAAGCATCTCGTGGTCATACCACGCTTATAACACAATGGAACGTCATTTAATAAATATTTTGCCACCATTATTGTTACGACGCGAGTGTCGTGATTACGAGCATAAATTAAACTCGGCGTTTAATATTTAAGAAAGTTTTAATAACGCACAAAAATTTTTTCATACTTTCGCCATTGAAATTGATTTAATGACAAAACGCAAAATCCAATGCGATTATGATTAGTTTCACTGTGCGAATAAAAGGGAGAGTAATTTTTTTTGCAAAGAGAATCGATGATAGTTTTTTTTCGCAAATTTGTTTTCCCCTCGTGATTATTCACCGTGCGATAAAATGTTCGGTTGATAAAAAAAAAAAAAAAGAACGAAAATTTAAATACTATTGCGGTTATTAACGCGCGTGATCCTTTTTAATTAAAATAGCTGCTCGCGCAGCGAATTTGTAAGCCGTTAATGTACGTTAAAATGCACATTTTCCGTATTTCAAAAACACGTGCCGCTGATATACCTTTGAGATTACGTCGTAAAGCGTAATGTCAGTTTTCTGGAAAGTTTATCCCAGGCCATTTGCACTCTTCTGAAATTAGTTAAAGATACTGCTCGCAACAGAGTGAGCGACGAATTTGTCAAGCTACTGTGACAACTTTTTGTTTAACGTTATAAGATGATGACTTTTATTCGCGAAAGAAAAATCTTTAACGTCATTATGTGTGCCGGCGTTATTAAATTACGATAACATTTTTCTTCCTTCTTGTTATTAATGTTTAAAGCACAACAAAGATGCACTTACAAATGGTTTCCGTGTAAAAATTACAAGAAAAAATCTCCGGAATAAATATTTCACAACAAATATTTGCAACGCTGAAAGAAAGCAAAGTAATACGCATATTTATTATTTTTGAAGTTTGTTTTTGAAAAATCTTAATCATTGTAATGAATTATTAAAATTTATGTATTTGAGAAGATTATTAATTGAATGAGTTATCAATTAGTAACGACAAGAATTCAGGCAATAAATAACGAAAGAAGATAAAATTGTGATTTTAAAAAGGGACATTTCTCTTACTTTTGTAGATAAACGTTCTTTTTCGTTCGTTTCCTGAACCGAAGGAAAGTCACCTAAATAAAAATCCATCTGTAATAATTACAATGAAACCTCATCTATTACAAAACTTACGCATACAATATTTTACTCCTTTATGAAATATTTTACTCCTTTATGTTTATGTCTGCGTTAAAATTTAATAAGAAATTAAATGCAATTTAATTCGACATGCCTTAATTTTTCATTAACACAGTGAATTGTTCAAAAGCTAAAATCGTAATGAAAAATTGAATGTGTACTTGAATGTCCTGACTTAACACTTTCGCGAATGAATTTCGGTATTAATGCTCTGTGTAAAGAGTTATAGCTGTACCGTTTGGCAAAGCAACATATAAGCCAAGTGAGCCATTTGCCGAACTCGTCACATGACCTGAAGTGCTTATTTAAATCAACGATATTATTATATCCGGTGCAACTAAAGCTACAGTGGAAAATAAAACAAGACGTTAAGGTCTCACTTAAGTAGGGATCAACACGAACGACAAGCCCGTAGAGATCTTCAAACATTTTCATTTAAACGCGAACGCGAATGTGTTTTGCCTGAGACAACTATATGATGTTCACGTGTAGGCAAATTATTACGATTCTAATATTATCAAATATATCCGTGTTTAAAACCACGTCAAATATGAAAATATTAATGCTGAATATAATTTAGGTCAATTGTTATAGCGTACGTTGTGAAATTATTTTGATGTGAATTGTAATATAAGTTTGAAAGACGTCGACGAATTTGAAAATCAAATAACATGAAAATTACAGTGAAATAATGAAACGTGTAAACGGTCGTTTCGAATAGAAATTATGTGCAAGAAATCTTGTGTAAACGTTGATTTTCGATGCCATGATGAAAATTCTTTTTAAATCATTTTTTACAAAGAATTTTAGAATTGTTTTAAAGGTAGATTCTTTTTCTGACGATAAAAACCACTTCTTTCAATATAATTTTGTTATAATACACTTTTGTTTGTTCCGTTTAAAAAGTACGAACTAAATCTGTTCGTTTAATAATTTTGTAAGTTTTATATTTAAGAACTGAAAGCATATCAAAGTATCTACAGATTCAATCCTTTGGGATATACGCTTAATTAATTCAATTTTGACACGAAATGTAATGCTTTTGACCTGATTTCCAATTTCTGTATGTTACTGGCAGAGTGAAGTACTGATTGGAAGTATACATACAATTACTTTAAAAAATAATTTTATCATTTAAATTGTCAATGAAAGAAACGTTGAATTTCATAAATAGACACTTGAATTTTCTGATAATTGATAAATAAACGATACAATATATTTAAACGTATTTATCATATTTAAAAAAAAAAAATCATTTCATTTCGATGTTTTAAATCTTTTCAACTTTTCCATCAGATTTCTTTCGATTGATATTCATCTAATAGTGGCGTTAAAACCACCTACAATTTCCACTGAATTTCCTTCCATTGTTACGCGTATTGTGATATACCCAATGTACGAAAAATATTTCGCAACAATTTTTTCCTTGCCGTGAGAAATGCAGATCGTGTAGAATGCACAGATGGTCTCTGCAGATTTTGCGAGTGATCAATTCTCCTTATCTAGACTCACTTCTCCATAAATATTCCTTGAAGTTTTTCTTGGAAGCTTACACACTTTTCATAACCCAACTACAGGTCTCCTGATAACATTTCTCACATAAATATTCGACAATGAAATCCAGATGATGTTTAAAACGGACCGTAGATGTTGGCATTTTTTACACATTTCGCAAAATTAATAGAACAGATTTCATGTTATATTTCACTTTATTCAATTTTCTTTGTGATAAAAAGATTTTTATTTTTTCAATAAAATCCTCTTAACAAAAGAAGATAAGATTAAAGTGTTCATAAAATTACGAAGACGCGAAATTCTGCAATACTGTTATCTAATAATGACATATCAATAAAATTCAGATAATTTTAATCTTTATCAAAAAATCGCGATTATCCAATCTTGATTTTAATGCATGTCTTATAAAAGAAAAAAATCTTTATACGATCCTTTCCGATGAATTTGATTGTAATTTTTCTGCTTAACGTGAATTGAACCACTACCACAAATCAAAAGCCGGAATACCGACCTTCTCCATTCCGATAAGTCTACCTAAATCTCGTTCGTCCACTTCATCTTTAAATTCTTCTTCCGACCAATCACTTTCTTTGATTTAATTTTCATTCTATTCTTATAGCGAACTTTACGATGAGATGAGAAACTAGATTTTGTCATTGACAGTGGATATTTTTGATTTCCGGAAAAATTCCTCGTTGTGTTTCATTGCTAATTTTCTTATTTCTACAATCAGTAGAGAATTCTATAATAAAATGTCTTCACTCGATCCTATTTATTTTTTTTTTTTTTATTTATTTT